>JADBJO010008465.1:50000-95793 GCA_016801955.1 Conus betulinus
CTCCCCCCCACCCCTTCCCCTTCCCTAGAGAGTTAAACTGGACCTGGTTCGAGACTGCCCCCTTCCTGGGGAGCTAATCTGGTACTGACCCTGAACTCCCCTCCCCCCCCCCCCCCCCCCCCCCCCCCCCCCTTTGAAAGTTAAACTGGATCTGGTCCAGAACATCACACCCCCTGTAGACCGCTGTTTTTATCGCACCCCACCGTTTTGTCACACATGCGACTAAACGGCGGACAGCGACAAAACAGCGGTTGAAGGTCCATCGTTTTTGTCTCTGTACGACAAAACGGCGGATGTGCGACAAACAGCGGTTTACGGTGTAAACACCCAAATGTACTCACCGCCCAGAAGTACTCCCAGGGGGTACTACTGGGGCCGCGCCAGAATGACTCCCGAGAGTACATCTGGGTCGGGTAAAAAATGGACCCCCTGTTTCCATAAAGTACTCCCGGGAGTCATTCTGGGCTGGTCCCAGAAGTATCCCCCCCCCCCCCCCCCCCCCCCCCCCCCCCCCCCCCCCGCCGGCATACCTCCGTTAAGGTATTGAGGGTTGTTATTTATTGGTCATAAACTCATACATGCTCATTCTATCCGAATCAACATGAAAGTATAGTCTGAATCTAGTTTAGGAAGAGTACTTACTTCTGTGCCGGTCCCAGAAGTACCCCATTGTAGATCTCCTTTATTGATGTGTTCAGGGTTGTTATTTACTGGTCATAAACTAATACAGGGGCATTTTATCTGAGTCAACATTAAAAACGCGTCTGAATCAACTTCAGGGGAGTACTTTTGGGACGGTCCCAGAAGTACCCTCCCCCCCCCCCCCCCCCCTTGCATATCTCCTTTATTAATGTGTTCAGGGTTTTTTTTTACTTGCCATGTGTGTTCAGGGTTGTTATTGGTCATAAACTCATACATGCACATTCTATTTGAATCAACATTGAAATTTAATCTGAATAAGCTTTGGGGGGGGGGGGGGGGGGTACTTCTGGGCTGGTCCCAGAAGTACCCACCTTGCATATCTCCTTTATTGATGTGTTCAGGCTTGTTATTTACTGGTCATGAACTCTCACATGGACATTCTATCTGAATCAACATTGAAATATAGTCTGAATCAACATTAGGGGGAGTTCTTCTGGGCCAGTCCCAGAAGTACCCCCCCTCCCCTTACATATATTTCCTTTATTAATGTGTTCAGGTTGTTATTTACTGGTTATAAACTCATACATGGAATTCTCTCTGAATCAACATTGAAAACGAGTCTGAATCATCTTTACGGGGACTATTTCTGGGCCGGTCCCATAAGTACCCCCCTCCTCCCCTTGCATATCTCCTTTATTATTGTGTTCAGGGTTGTTATTTACTGGTCATAAACTCACGCATGGACATTCTAGCTGAATCAACATTGAAAACGAGTCTGAATCAACTTTAGGCAGAGTACCAGAAGTATCCCCTTGTATATCTCCTTTATTAATGTGTTCAGGGTTGTTATATACTGTCTATAAACTCATAACTCATGGGCATTGTACCTGCATCAACATTGAAATATAGTCCAACTCAACTTTAGGGGGAGTTCTTCTGGGCCAGTCCCAAAAGTACCCCCCTTGCATATCTCCTTAATCAATGTGTTCAGGGTTGTTATTCAATGGTCATAAGCTCACACATGGACATTCTTCCTGAATCAAAATTAATAACCAGTCTGAATCAACTTTAGAGGAAGTACTTCTGGGCCAGTCCCAGATGTACCCCCCTTGCATATTTCCTTTATTATGTGTGTTCAGGGTTATTAGTTTACTGGTTATAAACTCATACATGGACATTCTACCTGAATCAACATTGAAAACGAATCTGAATTAACTTTAGGGGGAGTACTTCTGGGCTGGCCCCAGAAGTATCCCCCTTGCATATCTCCTTTATTAATGTGTTCAGGTTTGTTATTTACTGGTTATAAAGTCACACACATGGACATTCTGCCTGCATCAACATTGAAATATAGTCTGAATCAACATTAGGGGAGTTCTTCTGGGCCAGTCCCAAGGTACCCCCTTGCATATCTCCTTTATCAATGTGTTCAGGGTTATTAGTTACTGGTTATAAACTCATACATGGACATTCTACCTGAATCAATATTGAAAACGAGTCTGAATCAACTTGAGGGGGAGTACTTCTGGGTCGGTCCCAGACGTACCCCCCTTGCATATCTCCTTTATTAATGTGTTCAGGGTTGTTATTTACTGGTTATAAAGTCATACATGGTCATTCTCCTGCATAACATTGAAATATAGTCTGAATCAACATTAGGGGGAGTTCTTCTGGGCCAGTCCCAAAAGTACCCCCTTGCATATCTCCTTTATCAATGTATTCAGGGTTATTATTTAATGGTCATAAGCTCACACATGGACATTCTACCTGAATCAACATTGAAAACGAGTCTGAATCAACTTGAGGGGGAGTACTTCTGGGCCAGTCCCAGAAGTACCCCCCCACCCCACCCCATCCCCCCCCCCCCCCCCCCCCCCCCCCCGCATATCTTCTTTATTAATGTGTTTGGGGTTCTTATTTATTGGTCACAAACTCACAAATGGAACCATTCTATCTGAATCAACATTGAAACGAGTCTGAATCAACTGTAGGGGAGGACTTCTGGGCCGGACTTTAGGGGGACTTCTTCTGAGCCAGTTTCCAAAATACCCCCCCCCCCCCCCCCCCAACCTTGCATATCTCTTATCAATGTGTTCAGGGTTGTTATTTACTGGTTATAAACTCATACATGGACATTCTAACTGAATCAACATCGCAAATGGGTCTGAATCAACTTTAGGGGGAGTACTTCTGGGCCAGTCACAGATTTAACCCCCTTGCATATTTCCTTTTTAATGTGTTCAGGGTTATTAGCTACTGGTACCATGTAATCAACCTCATACATGGACATTCTACCTGAATCAACAATGAAAACGAATCTGAATTAACTTTTAGGGGGAGTCCTTCTGGGCCGGTCCCAGAAGTGCCCCCCTTGCATATCTCCTTTATCAATGTGTTCAGAATTTTTTTTTTATTGCTTATAAAGTCATATATGGTCATTCTGCCTGCATCAACATTGAAATACAGTCTGAATCAACATTAGGGGGAGTTCTTCTGGGCCAGTCCCAAAAGTACCCTCCTTGCATATCTCCTTTATCAATTTGTTCAGGGTTATTATTTAATGGTCATAAGCTCACACATGGACATTCTACCTGGATCAACATTGAAAACAAAACGAGTCTGAATCAACTTTAGGGGGAGTACTTCTGGGCCAGTCCCAGAAGTACCCCCCCCCCCCCCCCTTGCATATCTCCTTTATTAATGCGTTTTGGGGTTCTTATATACTGGTCATAAACTGACGCATGGACATTCTATCTGAATCAACATTGAAAACGAGTCTGAATCAACTTTTGGGGGAGGACTTCTGGGCCGGACTTTAGGGGGAGTTCTTCCGAGCCAGACCCCCCCCCCCCCCCCCCCTCCGCCTGCATCAACATTGAAATATTGTCTGAATCAAATTTAGGCGGAGTACTTCTGGGCCAGTCCCAGGGTTCCTATTTACTGGTTATACACTCAAACATGGACATTCTATCTGATTCAACATTGAAGACGAATCTGAATCAACTTGAGGGGGAGTACTTTTGGGCCGGTCCAAGAAGTATCCCCCTTGCATATCTTCTTTATCAATGTGTTCAGGGTTGTTATTTACTGGTTGTAAAGTCATACATGGACATTCTACCTGAATCAACATTAAATATAGTCTGAATCAACATTAGGGGGAGTTCTTCTGGGCCAGTCCCAAAAGTACCCCCCTTGCATATCTTCTTTATCAATGTGTTCAGGATTGTTATGTAATGATCATAAGCTCACACGTCGACATTCGTTCTGAATCAACATTGAAAACCAATCTGAATCAACTTTGCGGGAAGTTCTTCTGGGCCAGTCCAAGAAGTAACACCCCCCCCCCCCCCCCCCCCCCACATATTACCTTCATTTATGTGTAATGTGTTCAGGTTTGTTATTTACTGGTTATAAAGTCATACATGGACATACTACCTGCATCAACATTGAAATATAGTCTGAATCAACTTTAGGGGGAGTTTTCTGGGCCAGTCCCAAAAGTACCCCCCTTACATATCTCCTTTATC
Source organism: Conus betulinus (assembly GCA_016801955.1). Taxonomy (NCBI): domain Eukaryota; kingdom Metazoa; phylum Mollusca; class Gastropoda; order Neogastropoda; family Conidae; genus Conus; species Conus betulinus. The sequence goes on from JADBJO010008465.1 coordinate 54,170, forward strand.
AATGTGTTCAGGATTGTTATGTAATGGTCAAAAGCTCACACATGGACATTCTACCTGAATCAACATTGAAAACGAGTCTGAATCAACTTGAGGGGGGGAGTACATCTGGGCCAGTCCCAGAAGTACCCCCCCCCCCCCCCCCCTCCCCCCCCCCCCCCCCCCCCACATATCTTCTTTATTAATGTCTTTGGGGTTCTTACGTACTGGTCACAAACTCACACATGGACATTCTGTCTGAATCAACATTGAAAACGAGTCTGAATCAACTTTAGGGGAGGACTTCTGGGCCGGACTTTAGGGGGACTTCTTCCGAGCCAGTCCCAAAAGTACCCCCCCCCCCCCCCCCCACACACACACACACACACCTTGCATATCTCTTACCAATGTGTTCAGGGTTGTTATTTACTGGTTATAAACTCATACATGGACATTCTACCTGAGTCAACATTGAAAATGAGTCGAATCAACTTTAGGGGGAGTACTTCTGGGCCAGCATATTTCCTTTATTAATGTGTCAGGGTTATAAGTTACTGGTTAAAACCTCATACATGGACATTCTACCTGAATCAACATTGAAAACAAATCTGAATTAACTTTAGGGGGAGTCCTTCTGGGTGGGTCCCAGAAGTCCCCCCCTTGCATATCTCCTTTATTAATGTGTTCAGGGTTGTTATTTATTGGTTATAAAGTCATATATGGTCATTCGGCTGCATCAACATTGAAATATAGTCTGAATCAACATTAGGGGGAGTTCTTCTGGGCCAGTCCCAAAAGTACCCCCCTTGTATATCTCCTTTATCAATGTGTTCAGGGTTGTTATTTAATAGTCTACTGGTTATTTAATAGTCTACTTGTTATTTAATAGTCTATCTGATTCAACATTGAAAACGAACCTGAATTAACTTTAGGGAGGAGTACTTCTGGGCAGGTCCAAGAAGTACCCCCTTGCATATCTCCTTTTTATCAATGTGTTCGGGGTGTTATTTACTGGTTGTAAAGTCATACATGGACATTCTATCTGAATCAACATTGAATTATAGTTTGAATCAACTTTAGGGGGGGGGGGGGGGGGGTGTTCTGGGCCAGTCCCAAAAGTACCCCCCTTACATATCTCCTTTATCAATGTGTTCAGGATTGTTATGTAATGGTCTTAAGTTCATACATGGACATTCTACCTGAATCAACACTGAAAACGAGTCTGAATCATCTTTTCGGGGAGTTTTTCTTGGCCGGTCCAAGAAGTACCCCCCCCCCCCCCCCCTTGCATATCTCTTTATTAATGTGTTCAGGGTTGTGTTATTTACTGGTCATAAACTCACACATGGACATTGTATCTGAATCAACACTGAAAACCTGTCCAAATTTTCGGCAGGCCGTAATGGAGCGCGTTGTCTGGTCATAGACTGAAGATACTATGTTTCAGTTGTCTTAGTGATTGAAATTATAGGAATTTGTATATGCAACTCACAAATATTGTTTCTCTAATGTTTAAGGGACACTCTTCGTGCCAGTTTCAGCGTGATATCAGTTAGAATTAGATGAAAAAAGTGAGACTTACCTGGTAAGGTGAACCTTGCTGCAAATTCCGACGAATTTGTCGCTGAACACCGACAAAGTGCACGAGCCCATCGATGTTTATTACCCACCAGAATAGATCAGTCGTTCTTTTCCCATGGTCCAAAGTATTACTTTTTACCCAAGCGTTTACTCCTTGCACTTTTATGAGTGACTGTGAGTGTGTGTGGTGTTCTTTCTCACGTGCACTCTGCCAGTATTCCGCAACAATTTGGTTAGAATTTGCAGGAAGATTCAAAAGCTTACAAAGTAAGCTCAGCGTTTCATGTCATAATATGCAACTTTCTTTCGCAGAACCGAGTCGCGTAAGATGAAATAAAAGAAAAGAAAGAATTCATTTTTCTTTTTCACTGACACCAAATCTGTGCGTACTTTCAAACCTTTGGTGAGGATTCTGGCTGTTCGGGGATCAGAGACTTCACGCCACTGCCAGGGGAGGGAGTTCATTGTCTGACAACGATCTATGGCAAATGGATTCAGTGCCAGTCCCAGTCAAGGGTTCACTTGATCCGTCAGCATAGTTTAGTCCCAGACTGTCATCAGGAATATCGTTTCGTGCAAAATAGAAAAACAGCGCGCTTCAAAATATGATGGGAACGCTGGTATGCATCCAGAAGGTGTCTAATGCAGAGTTAAATCCTCCGCTCTCCGTTGATGGAGTTTAGGAAAGTTTTCTTTCATACGCCCTAAGGTGAGGAAACTGTTTGTGCCTATAATGTGGGCAGAAAAAGGAAACGGTTCAGAGAGATGAGAATTATCTAGGACTTTGTGTTCCCCTGGGTTCTCAGGAATTCATATCTTTTTGTTCTAAGCTGTCGTGAAACTAAGATGCGAAGCTGTGAGCTGTTCCATATTTGTTTGTATTGTTATGTTGCACTGTGCCATGGTTTGTTATGTAGTTGTAAATATTTTGATTGACTTACATATCAAAGTATGCTTGTAAGTTACTATGTCAGTGTTGTGTATGTTTGTTGTGGGCAAGAGAGAATGGTTGTCGTGGTGTTGTGGTAACAACCAAATCATTAGAATTAGATTTTATTGCCAACCATAGTAGTTGTAGAAGTAAATAAATAAACAAGCGAGGAAGACAATCCGGAGGGAAAAAAAAAAAAAAAAAAAAAAAAACCCTGTGGGATCTGCCTATTTTAAGATGTGAGTAAGTAGAGAATACTATAGCTACGTAATGTTATAGTAGTATGATTACCTAATAATTTGATCATAACTAGTCACTATTCTGATTCACTGTTTTCCTTCCGAGCAACCTTGGGTTGATTATAATTAGTCACTTTTCTGGGTCATTTTTTCCCTTTCAAGTAAGCTTGGAAGTTTAGCCCTAGCTGTTTGACAATGGGCTTGAAAAAGGAAGATTACAATATCAGTTGCAAACAGTTCAAATTATAAGACAACTTTGTTTGCATCTGAATGAAAGATTGATTTCTCAAAGGTAAACTATATGCAACTGAATAGCTTTCTTGCGTGGTAACAACAGCAACAACAACGCCACAACAACAACAACCACAAAACAGCCACAACAATAACGGAGTATGTGCTGTTTAATAGTGATGATGATATTTTGTCAAGGATCACACATTCAACAGGTTCAGTAGTTCCCCATTGTTTGTGCTTACCATGCTTTGACGTCAGGATCTGTACCACCCTGCCTTTTGATGTGTTGCCCAGGTTGGTGAGAGACTCCACTTCTTCCAGTTCAGCTCTTCGAGTGTGATTGATTCTGTCTTAGTGCATGGACTCTCACTGTCTTTGTTTACCTTATATGACCGTTAAGAGCTCTTGTGAAGAGACATGGCTGTGAGAGTTGAGGTCTTGTCCTGTATGTGTTGGTGACTGTGGGATAGCAGTGCTGGATCATTCACAAAAACAAGGTCTTCAAACTTGTTACGAAATGTTCACTGAACTCCATTTCTCCTCTGCTCTGTCGATGACCTCATAGCACATTCAATGCCCACGCGAAAGTGGAACAGTTATAGCAGGCACTGTGGCTGAAACCTGTCCTGAATGGAAACTTCCTAGTTAACTGCCTTTGATGGATCACTCCGCAGCTCATTCCAACGTGGTGTGTTTTTGATCAGGTTGACTACTTTTGTGGGCATGTCATAGTGTCGTAGCAGTTTCTAAAGTGCTGCTTTATCTACACTGTCAAATTCCTTTTCATAATCCATCAAGTCGATGTACAGAGCTCTCTCTCTCTCTCTCTCTCTCTCTCTCTCTCTCTCTCTCTCTCTCTCTCTCTCTCTCTCTCTCTCTCAGAGCTGCTCTACAATGATGCGAATTGTTGCAATTAGTCAGCACATAGTCGATTTCTTCTGAAACCATCTGGCTCATATCTTAGCCGAGAGTCAACTGCATCTTTCGTTCTTTCAAGGATGACTCTGTTGAAGACTTTTCCTGGTAAATATAAGAGTGTGATTCAACCACATATTAAGGTTTTGCTTTAGGTAAATGTGGTTCAACATGATGTTAGTTCGCCAGTTGATGAATCTGCAAATGATTCTGGAAATTCGTCGACAGCCCCAGAATTATTCTGAAAGAGCAGGAAGTTTCCAAATTATCACAACATTGTTTCTGCAGTATTCCGAGGAATTTGCTTAGTTATAATGCCATGGTGTCTGAAATACCTAGACAGAAAAATCCATGCACAACGTCTGGATTTCTAAATTTTCGGCATCTTATTCAACAAGAAATCAAAAGTAGCTCTCGTCACTTTCCTACTATTTTTCTGCATTCACTGAAGAGTTTTCAAATGACAAGAGTTTCATTCTACCACAATATTAGCATCAGATTTTATTTTACTTTATCCTTTATGAAAAATCTCATAGAAGCACACAAGAGTCATATATGTTTAAGAGTTCCGAAACGTATCACACAACATTGCTTAATAAAATATTTGTATGTTCTTTTATACATGTCTTAAGAAGGCAAGGAACAAAACATTCTTGTCCCCAGAACATACCTCAACTAATATTTCCATTCTCATTAGCTGTAGTGAATGTCATATAACAGATATTCATTTATATGTAACATAGACTGCTACCACGTTTACTTACCTACTTACTTACTACACATACACCTACATCCAGTAACCTGTGTTTTAAACTGGTTGCATGTTTGCTTCACATGGTAAGTATTTCAAAGTTCTTCGGTTTTCATAGTGTTTTTCTTCCGTGTTTGTTTTCATACTTTTTTTTCTTTTTCTCTTTCCAAGCACATTTGATTTTAAATGAATCAATACCCCTAAAACTCGTGATGACGTCAATGTCGTCTGGTTATGTGACGACAAGTAGAAATAGTAGTGTCACAAACGCAACTAGTTTAATAGTTCTGAAGAAAGGTGTACCCGTTCCAGAAAACAATTCTGTCACGATCAGTTTTCGAAGAATGACAAAACGGTTTGACAGTCTCATGCTTTTTCATCATATTCAGGTTCATAGTAATCCCCATGTCCGTTTTAAGAAGAAAATAATTTGTGTGTTGTGTATGTGGCCTGATGAGCCATGGCCAAATTATCTCTTTTTGGACAATTTGTCCAAATTCACTGTTCAAATAAGATTTAAACTTAGCCGCTGCCTCAGTCAAGCATGCTTTCAGCTTTTCTTTTCTTTTTTTGCCCGATGGCAAATCTCCCACAAAACTGTCCAATGAGCTACTGAACTGTTCAGTGGAGCACTACTCCAGTTTTCACCACCATCTGTACTGCAACATGAGGATAGAGTGTGAAGATGGACGGGATGAAACTGAGCATTGTCCCTACAGCAGTCCAGAGTGTCAGGGCTGGGTGTCATTTCGCAACAAATGCTTTACAATAGCAAAGAGCCTTGGTGGGTTTAACAGCCATGAGTCAGATCTCATCCGAATAGGTGAAGAGTACTGTGGTATACTGGGTGGTACACTGATGATCTCTGTGTGGATGCGTAACTGGTTCAACGCGTTTTACAAACTTGTCTCTAAATATGTGGATAGATTTGCAGTGTTGCTCGGATTGTCTACTAATAATAGATCGGTACCAGCCATATACAGGTATGCAGTCATCGGCAGAAAAAATATTTGCTTTCACAGTTTTTGCTCGGAACAGTTACATCCTCGAAGTAGGGGGTGTTTCACACTGGATGTAACGACATTCGAGTATTACATATTTAATGCTGTTTCATGTAAACAAATTGATTCGCTTCATTCAGTTGGAGCACTTTGTGAATTCAATGGAAACGAGACCGAAGAAAGTTATTATCGTACAACAAGAATTTCCCTACACAACAAGAAATTTATGTGGCCCACAAGACAGCATTTGATGACAACGTGCCGTGATGGTCATGTGACTCATACGTTTCTTTTGTCTGATTTCACTACATACAATCAATGTGTCCAACATCACAGGTCGAACGATATTTCTTATCAGATCCTTCCACCAAATATAGTTAATATAACATATCACCCCAGCATGATTCCTGTTTACAGCTGCAGTGACAAAGCTCACTCTATGTCCTACACGTTAGTATGTAACTTTGTATCTGATTGTCACGATAACAATGACGAATCTTTCTGTAAGCATCCCCTTTGTATCAAATCATTCACATGTTCTAATGGTCAGTGTCTAGATTTTGACCGTGTGTGTGATGCAATGTTTCATTGCATGGATGAATCTGACGAAACATCGTGTCGTTTCCTCCGAGTGGCGATAAAGGAAACATTTCATTCGCCTCCTGCTGTTATTGATTTCAATGGCATTAAGCAGTTCACGTATGCCCCACTGCATTTCAATGAGTCCTGTCCTGATACTCATTATCGCTGTTCTGGAGAGACCAATTACTGTCTCCCTGTCTACACATTGTGTAATGGAATGGTTGACTGTATCTATAGGGAGGATGAAGACGGGTGTATGGATATGAAATGCCTTGGATTGTTCAGATGTCGATCCTCCAAACTGTGTTTGCACAGCGATCATATGTGTGATGGTTGGCCTCACTGTCCAATGCATGATGATGATGAATTATCATGCTACATGACCTGTCCTGTGAATTGCCTGTGTCAAGGCCACACATTTCTCTGTCACAAGCCTTTTGCTGCAGCCATGTACTCTCAGCTCCGTTACTTGGATGCCACAGGGTCAGGTATGACGCTGTCGGATGTCAGCGATAATGCTTATCTCGTTTATTTGGCCCTTGCTCGGTGTTCTTTAACCATTCTGCAAAGCATGAACTTGTTGAATTTGAAGGTTTTAGACCTCAGTGGGAACAACCTTACACGTGTTAATATGACTGTGTTTTATGGATTAGAAAACCTACAGATGTTGTCCCTGTCCACCAATCCATTATCCACATTCTACAAAGGCCACTCATTTGTCGTTGTCATGTCTGCATTCATAGAAATAGACCTGTCCCATATCCACTGACAGTATTGGATGTCAGTGTCTTTGCGAGTTTATCAATTTACAGAGAATGAATTTATCTTTCACTTCCATTCACACACAATAGTCGTTGGCGGATTTCAGTCAATACCACGGTTAATTAATCTGTACATGGACGGTACACCAGTTAAGGCATTTCCATCTGACATATTCAAGGATCTCTTTTATCTGCGTGTCATCTCGACTGAAAACTACAAACTTTGTTGTTCTGACACTCTGCCGCCCAACTTTGATTCGTATGATTCGGCTTGTCATGCACCTAAAGATGAAATTTCTTCATGTGAAGATTTATTGCATTTATGGATATACCGTGGGTTTCTGTGGCTGATTGCATGTTTGTCTGTAACTGGAAACATAGTCTGTTTCTGTGCGCGTGTGCTCGCTAGAAGCATGGTGTGTCTTCAAGTGGATACAGAGTGTTTGTCACCAACCTTACCATGGCTGATCTGCTGATGGGTGTTTATATTGTTTTCATTGGAATAGCTGATGTACAGTTCCATGGTAGGTATCTCTATTATGATGAAATATGGAAGAACAGCGTGGCATGCAAAGTGGCTGGGTTTTTGTCCTTATCATCCAGTGAGATATCAGCTCTGACCATCTGGCTCATCACGACTGATCGTTTCGTTGTCCTTCGTTTTCCGTTCAGCACATTGCGATTTGAAAAAACATCAGCAGTTGTGGCTTGCCTATTAACCTGGATGACAGGGTTGATTCTCGCCGTGCTGCCTTTACTTCCCATGACATCACATTGGGAATTTTACAGCCAGACGGGTATTTGTATGCCTTTGCCAGTCACGAGACATTATTTCAAGGGAAAACGTATTCTTCAGTATCTTAATTGTCTTTAACTTCATTCTGTTTCTATTTGTATTTGTTGGCCAGGCATCTATCTATCAGACAATACAGAACAACACCTTGAAAACTAGCTCTTCAAAGGTGCCTCAGAATGTGACCATAGCTCGACGTTTGATCACTGTTGCAATAACAGATTTTATGTGCTGGTTTCCCATCGGAGTGTGTGGAATTTTGGCATTGACTGGCATTCCTATCCCTGGAGAAATCAACGTTAGTCTGGCTGTATTTATAATGCCTCTAAATTCAGCTGTTAATCCCTATCTATATACAATCAATATATTAGCAGAGAAAAGGAAGAAAACTTACGAATCGAATTTTTTAAGATGGTTGGAATCCCACGTTGACATTCTCGATGATCATCAAGATAAATGTAGTAGTTCCATGCTTGTGGACAGCATAATTCTCTGACTGTCTGAACATGCTCGGTACAACCATGATTTAATTGTTCCTAGGCAAGCAAGAAGGTCTCAAGATGTAATGATAAACGAAAATAGTGGAAAATGTACGAATTGTGTTATGTTTTTGAATTACATATCTTAAATGGTGCATGTTTTGGTGATAAAAATTGTACGTGCATAGGTCCAATGTTTTGGTGATGAAAAGGGAATTATACGTGCATAGGTCCAAACGGTGATGGTGTCGTCGATTGTTTTATTATCTGTAGAGATGCCCATTTTACTTTTTGACATGGTAATGGCAGAGCTGTGATACTCTGATCATTTGCCTTTAGAAGTAATTCTCTGCATATAGAGCGAAAAACACACGTGTAGTTGGTGACACAAGTACTGAAATAGAGAAACTTGTCTGGGACGAAAGTAACCTCTCGTCTTTCCAAGGGGCAGTGGAGTCTTTAGAGGCTCGCCAGCTTCTTGAAGAAGGTCACACAATGCATTGGTCTATGTTTGGTAGATACAGCAGTGACATTTTCAGAAACTTTGTCGCACACGTCAACATGCATGAAGAAAACTGTTAAAATAGGTAGAGATATGGACAGGAAAGCAGACTGGTTTGATTTAGACTGCATAAAGCTAACAGCAATCATACAAGCAGCACTACGAAAATTCAGAAGAACCCATGGCCATGAAGACAGATTGGAATGTTGTGAACATAGGGAAAAACGAAAGAAGACTCAAAAGCAGAAAAAGAAAGCGTATAGAAACAAAATCTAACAGACCTGACTGATTCGTCAACAGAGAGCAGTAAGTTCCGGGGCATAGTTCGCCATTACTCAGGAAGGCCAGTATATCGTCCCAAACATTAGTCTGTTAGAGTGGCAAGAGCACTTTGAAGCTTTGCTCAATGCTTGCCTTCCCATAGGCATGGAAGATGAAGTGAACATATCAAAATGGAATAATGAATTTTGACATCACTAATAAACCTATTATGGAAGCACAAGGGAAAGAAGCGATTGCTCATCTCAAGGGAAGTAAAGCACGTTGATGGGATGGTATTCCTGGAGAGATAATGTAGCATATGCAACGCATCATCCCTTTCTTCACACTGTATTTAAATAAGTCGTTTGATGCGGGGTATTTTCCCTAACTACGGTGTATATCAGTCGCTGTGCGTTTTCATAAAAAAAGGGACAAATGTGCTACTGGAAATTACATAGAGGTGTACTTAACTGGTAAAGAGTTTACGTACATCTTGAACAAAAAAAATCAGCAACGTACGTGGAAATAGAGGGAATGATCATTAATACCTAGGCAGGATTGAGAGCAAGGCACACTCAACTGTGAACCACATTTTTACTTTGATATATTTATACAGGGAAGTATGAATAAGAGGGGAAATAAAGCATATGTAACATTTGTAGGCTACGTAAAAGGATTTGATACAGTTGATAGGAAACATTTGTCAAGATGGTCAAGATTTTGAAAAGCATATCAAATGGAAATATTTTGTGCTGCGTTTGAAATAGGTATAAGTCTACAGATTTTTTTTTGAGTCGCCATGTGGTGTGAAACAAGGATGTTTCGTGAGTCCCAAGACTTTCCACTTGTTCATTAATGAAATAGCTGGAGAAATTCAAACATCAGGGAAGGATGATAAACAGTTCCCACAACCAACTGAGGAAAAGTTTCCTTTGCATTTTGCTAATGACATTGCTTCGATGTCACATAGTCCCGCTGGACTGCAAAATCAGTAGTCTTCTTGACAAAAGCATCATCAAGGCCAGGTTTTAAAGTAAAACTACAAAACAACAACAACAACAACAACAAATAATAAATAAAGGTGTTAAGAGAAAGAGATCGCATAGCTGCCAGTGAAAATGGCACCTGCAGAGGGACTTGAAGTGGTCAATTCATACCCGTACCATGGGTTTACGTCAACTACGGAACTATCCTATAATTTAGCTTTAAAGAATGTAAAGTCAAAAGCAAGAAAATAGTGTTAGATGTATGCAAACAATGCGGAAGCTGGAGATTCTTGATGTGAGAACTTTCTACAAGTTATTTGATCTACAGATCCAGCATTCCTTTACTTACAAGGGGAAATTTGGGGAACTGTTTCCCTTTAAAAGAAGTTGAAATGGTACATACCTATGCATGTAAGAAATTCCTTGCAGTAAACAGTAAAACACCAAACGCAATGAAATATGAAGAGCTGGGAAGATACCCATTGTATGTGGTTACAGTTGTAAAAGCTATTAAATACTGGTTCAGATGTGTGGAAATGGAAGACGGCAGAATACCTAAAGCTGCGTATGAATCATTACAACAACTGGATGAATGGGGTATAGAAACTGAGGCTAGTGAGATAAGACGATGTCTTTTCTCATATGGATTTGGGTTTGTTTGGTTAAACCAGGGGTAGTGAATAAGACAATGTTCTAAAAGGAGAGATGAAATAACGTCTGATAGACTGCTCACACCAGGACTGGCATAGCAATCTAATGGATAGCAATAGTTTTTTTTTTTTTACTTGCAGAAATTTGAAACAAAATCTACAAATAAAGTCTGTCTTCCTTCAAAGCAGATGTAAAAGATATAGAGCCTGTATTTCAAGATTTCGGATGGGTATAAATAAAAGTGCAACGAATATAGATATGCTTCAAATGCCTAGATGAAAACCTGTTCCTACTGTATTTCTGAAACAGAAGACGAAGTACATGTCATACTCGTGCGCCGGCAGAATAAACATCAATAATTCCGATTGGTCATACGCTAGAACCCAATATGTCCTGAATAGCCAGGTTATTTTCATTGGAGCATTGTCTGAATTTCTCAAGCCTTTAAAATCCGTGTGATCAGATCAAGCTGATAGTCACTGGGAAAAACCTGAAACAAAAATATTAAAATTTATAAAGAGAGGGGTTAGTTACCACCAAGGACTTTGACAAACAAAGCACAGGACAAGACACAATGCATTTCGACCTCTAGGGTCTTCTTCAGGCAAAAATAGATAACATTTAACATTTAGGACAGCACGAATAAAGAACGAAGAGTCACTTTGCTTTCCATGTGTTAAAAAGAGTCACTTTGCTTTCCATGTGTAAAAAAATAGTAACAATGATAATAATAATATAATATATTAAAAGCTAAAGTCTGTGGTCTTACTGGAGCTGATGCGCCCAACTGTAACATTACTCTCTCTCTCTCTCTCTCTGTGTGTGTGTGTGTGTGTGTGTGTGTGTGTGTGTGTGTGTGTGTGTGTGTGTGTGTGAATAGGGTGTGATATTGGAAAGAAGAATATTAGCTCAAAATTAGTTGCCATATGATAAGAATTTTCATTTTGTTTTATTTATTTATCTTAATGTTCTTTTCCCCGTGGATAAGTTCAACCTTGTTTCAAGGACCAATGGATCTGCAAACAACAAAGTTTCAACTTCGACTTCTCTCTCTCTCTCTCTCTCTCTCTCTCTCTCTCTCTCTCTCTCTCTCTCTCTCTCTCTCTCTCTCTCTCTCTCGCCTTCCTCTCTGAAACTGTCGTAGGATTACAAAGCCAATTGAATAATTTGCTTTCTGCAGCATGTAGACTGGATTTGAAAGCAAACATGGGTAAATCAAACATAGTTTTTCGAAAGGGTGGTTTCTTAGTATCGCGTGAAAGGTGGACGTATGGAAGTTTCGCAAATGTCGGCGATAAATGCTTACAAGTACTTGGGCATATATTTTTCAACAAACTTTAGCTTTACGTTTGCCTGTCATGATCTTGTTAATAGAGGAAAGCGTGCTGTTATAGCTATTTTAAGCTTGCTTTATAAATTTGAAAGTGTTTTGGTTAAATTATTCTTTAAATTGTTTGATGCCCAAGTGCATCCTGTTGTACAGTATGGCGCTGAGATTTGGGGATTGAATAAAGGTCATTACATTTATTTGTTATGAAATGCTTTTTGCATGTGGATAGAAGAACCCTAATGATTGGGTTTATGGTGAGCTTGGCAGATATCCCTTTTTATGTAAATTCACACGTGAAATTTATTAGTTATTGGCTTAAGTTCGTGCGTATGGGAGAACACAGATCACCTGCAAAAGCATACAAAGTATTGTTTGATTTAGATTCTAGAGGTAAATCAACTTGGGCAACTTCTGTTCGTAAATGTCTTTGTAGTTATGGGGTTTCGTTTGTTTGGTTAGAACAGAGTGTTGGATGTGTTAAAACATTTTTGGCTTGTTTTAAGCAGAGAATAATTGATTGTAACTTGCAAGACTGGAATAGGCATATTAAAAACAGTGAGAGATTTTCTTTGTTTCGATTTCTGAAGTCAAATCAGGTAATGGAAGCAGAACCTTATCTGTCGATGAATATTGATCGTTTTGTTAGATCTGCATTAACTAAGTTTAGATTCGGTGTATCTGATATTGCTGTACACAGGCAACGTTACAATGTTCATACAGAATTAGATGTTTTTATGCCCATGTGCAAGTCTGCCCCAGAGAACGAGCTTCATTTTCTGTTTGTTTGTCCCTTTGCTTACAGATTTAAGACAAAAATATATTCCTTTGAAATATTATCGACGTCCATCATTTTTTAGGCTTGTCTTGCTTTTGTCGTCAAGAAATGAGAATGTTGTTGGTAATCTAGCTTCATATTTGTATAAATCCTTCAAGAGGAAGAGTTATCTGACTTGAATTTGTTTATATGTGCTGGCATATTAATGTGTTGTTACATCAGTTTATATGTCAATACCCCCTTCACATGGGGCTGTGGCCTTTCTTGAATAAATTATCGTTATCGTTATCGTTATCTCTCTCTCTCTCTCTCTCTCTCTCTCTCTCTCTCTCTCTCTCTCTCTCTCTCTCTCTCTCTCTCTCTCTCTCTCTCTTTCCAGCATTTGAAGTAAAATCTACACTTACGTACTAAATACAAGATTAAGTGAATGAGATGAAACTGAAGAAAAAATAGTGGAAGAACAAGCAGGTTTTAGAACCAGTTACAGCACCATAGACCATATATTTACACTATATTCTTTGATTCAAAAACATCTACTCTGTAAGTGGAAGCTCTACATTGCATTTCTAGATTTCAAGAAGGCCTTTGACTCGGTAAATCGGAATGCTCTGTGGAATGTACTTCGTAAAAGTGGTGTTAATAGTAAATTGTACATGGCTATTAGAGGGGTCTAAACTCAGTGTTTGCATGTGTGCGTATGAAGAGTGAGTATTCAGATTATTTTGATTGTCCAAATGGAGTAAAACAAGGATACTTGTTGAGTCCACAGTTGTCTCTTTTTTCATAAACGAACGGGCTGTGGAATTGTCCCGAAAAGGAAGACATGGTATGCAGTCGATACCTGGTGCAGTTGAATTAGTTTTATTACTGTACGCTGATGATGTTGTTTTTCTGTCCGGAACAGTTGAGGGTTTGCAAAACCTACTAAATGTATTGAAAGAAGAAGCAGATCGCTTGGGTTTATCAGTTAACTTGAATAAGACGAATGTAGTGGTCTCTAGAATGGGTGGCCACCTATCAGTGTATGAAAAACGGTCTTATGGAAATGCAGCTTTTCAAGTAGTTAATTCATATAAATATCTTAGAATGATATCTTCAACAAAATTAACTTTCCGTTACGCATGGGAAGAATCTCTAAGAAGAGGGAAAATAGGTACTATTGAAATTCTGAAATCACTGAGAAAACTGAATTGTACAGACTATGATAGCCTATAACATGATGCTTTTAGAATGGAAAAAGGTCAGAAAACTGGGCTCATAAGGTAAAGAAAGTCCTTTCAGAACAGGGTTTTGGAATAGTGTGGGTGACCCAGGAAGTAGGAAATGAGCAACAGTTCACTGCGGAATTTAAAGACAGGCTTATTTGTTCTTTTAAACAGAATTGGCACTCAGATATGGAAAGTAAAGAAAAACATCACTGGTTATTCTCATTTAAGAATGTGTTTTATTCTGAAAAGTTTCTCAACGTCATAACATATAAATGGCACAGAATAAATTACGCTAGATTCAGACCCCCCCCCCCCCCCCCCCCCCTCCCCCTCTCTCTCTCTCTCTCTCTCTCTCTCTCTCTCTCTCTCTCTCTCTCTCTCTCTCTCTCTCTATTACTTCATTTATTCATTTATTCCGCACAGCCATGGAAACCAGGATTGCTTTATGAACAAGAATGTTGAACATAAATGTATTCCAGTGTTCTTGAACATGGCTGCCACATGAATCAAGGTTCGTTTTTCTCCTTACGCTATGCTGAAGACACTACTTTTGTGGCTGATGCTTCTACATTCTCTTTCTGCGTGGAAATTGTGTACACTACGTAGTGTGTGTGTGTGTGTGTGTGTGTGTGTGTGTGTGTGTGTGTGTGTGTGTGTGTGTGTGTGTGTGTGTGTGTGTGTGTGTGTATGACATACAGATAGACAGAAAGACAGATAGATATTTTCAGTGTGTATGTTTGTTCTTCAATGGTAATATGAATCATCTCTGTTCTTGTTGTAATTAGTGCTACACTGTAAAATAGTGTTTTATGTCAATGTCCCTAGTCCCTGAAGGGGCAAGGGTCAGATGAAAATAATCATCCTCTTGCTTATTTGTTACCCTTGGTAATAGATTGTCAATCAATCAGTCTCTCTCCTTTCCCTCCTTGACCAGGTTAGTATGGTTTAACTGTCAGGCATTAATTAAAACCATGCCAGTCTAAAATAATTACTGTAAACCGTGCCTTTGTAAATTAATCAAGACTGAGCTAAGATTAAGGATGATAGTACAATGGAGTGAGTGACCAAACCAAAAGCTGCCATGGACGTAGCTCAAGGAATCGTTAGGACCTCAAACTTCCCTAATGAGCAGAAGGCAGAAGTCCTTCCAATATGGTCTGTTTATTGAAAGTACTCGTCACTTTCAGTTTTTTTTCGTTGTGACACATTTCTTTATTTCTTGCCAACGACAGCAAGTCTTGATTTAAACATCTTAACTAAGTTATCTTCTTTACTTGTCGTCGTCGCTGTGTTGTGATAGTCCATAGGTAGAGAAGCGGGCTGACAGCAGAGCTGAGTGGTAACAGGAACACAAGCATGGCACTGTAGACGATGTCTAAGCCAGAAATGCCACCTGAGGCCACCACTGCAACCAGACCGAATGACAACCAGCACGTGGGTGTACACAATGGACAGTCTTCTCATCAAACAGGTTTCAGCATACAGTGATCTTTCTGTGGGATCAAGTGCCAGTCTGTATTTGACTGATCGCCTGAAAATGGCAATCTGGCAAGGTATAGTTACAGAACAGAGACTGGCATGCTCTACCACAATGATTGTGAACCATCTAAACTGAACTTCAGAAGAATAGTTTTGGAACAAAGCCAGACGACACAGACCAGACTGACCTTCACGGCCCCAGTGCTCTAAGCCAGGAAGAAGGGGGATCACTGACATCAAGATGTCAATACACCAAATCAGTATACAGGCTGAATCCAAGTTGACTGCCCCTGAAAAGGAAGGGAAACAGAACATTTTAACATGATTCAAACTGATCAGACAGGTGATCATAACTGACACCTGACTGGACAGAAAGTATAGAAAGCCACCCACCTGGCAGATTAGACTGCTAGTCCACGACCTTTCGACATGAATGTATCTGTCATAAAATCTTCCATGAGCTACCAGAGAAATGCTAACGTGAATTCCCATACAAATGTTAGAAAACAACAGATGAGCAACAAATGTCTTAAAACCTTTTCCAAACACATTCTGTATAGCAACTGACACAATGAAGCAACCTAAACTTCCTAAAATGAGAGATACGCCCACCAGACAAAAGAAAGTTACACCCAGTTGTGTTGGCAGCAATTTCTCACACACGAAGGAAGAATAACTTTGGGCACTGTACACTGTATACTATGTGATTCGCTTGGAAGTAATTGATCACAGCAAAATCTATAGTTTGATGAAGTATACGTTTTAATCCACTTAAACCTAACAACAAATTCAAAGGAAAATGGCTTAATGGGTTTCCCTTAATGTCCAGTTCACTCAGTTGAGGCACATTCTTAAACCCTATGGATCGGATTGCGCTGATGGCAGAAAAGGAAGCATTCAGATGCTCCACATGAGGCAAAAAATACAGATAACATGTTCGGCAGTACGTTGCAACTTGTCTGTGATATGTCCACCAGTCTCAAGGCATGTGAACTTGTTTTGATAAACTGCTTGTTACTTGTTTGATAGGATTATTTGCTAAAAGTAGAATTCTTAAATTTGGTAGTCCCGAAAATGGGGTCATGTCAAAGAGTTTCCAGCTGATTATTACCAAGATCCATCACTTGTAAATTACTGAGCTTCAGTTGTGAAACATTTGTCATTGAGCAATAGGACAAGATTAGATGAATAAGATACACATTGCTTGTAAAATCAGTCAAGAACATTTTGGAGCCTGTAGCATTTATATAGCGTAACTGTGGGAAGAGTTTTGCATGGAAACATTCATAACACAAGAAAGAATGTCCTTGACACAAACACATCTCGGGACAGGCATTGTCACACATTAGTTCATCATCCCGCTGTGGGCACTGACCCCAGCCATCACACAGGTGATCTCCATGTACACACACAGTGGAATCTCTACATTGGTAAAAACCAGAACACGTCACTGTCTTACAATCCTCCTCGTCTTCTCCATACACACAGTCAGAAAACCCATTGCATCGAGTGTAGACAGGCAGACAATACAACCATTCTGAAGGACATCGGTAATGAGTGTCAGGACAAGTCTGCTCAGCATTCATCAGGCGCTGAGTAAAGTAGCCAGTACCATCCAGAATGATGTAAAACCGTTGCGTTCTGTTTTCCCCTGTGACCGTTGGATGATGACTATGAAGTGCGGGACACTTGCGCTCATCAGTATCATCTAGACAATCTGAGAATTGGTTACAACGTTGGCTATGCAGTAAGCGCTGACCGTTAGTACACATCGATTCCTCAGATGAGGGATGATTACAGAATGACTCATCACTGCTGTCTGGACAGTCCTGTCTGAAGTTACAGACTAAAGTGTAATGCAGTGTTGTCACATCATCACCACATCTAAACATGGCACTTGCGCGTGCAATCATTCCAGCTGATACGTTAATGATCTGATCATCGCTGACATTCAGAGGTTGTGAAAACTGCGTGCTTGTTTTTTCATGGCCGCCGCTAGGATCACATTTAAAGAATATATGCACCACATGATGATTGAAGCAAACAAATAAAAATTGTTGTGTGTTTGTCAATATGGATTTGGACCGTAAAGGGGTTATCAGAACTGGTAAAGGAAGATAGGTGAGAGAATGAGAGTTTATTTCACACACATGCTTGATTGTAACCTATGCCAATCCATGATTTGTAATATACAAACATTGTTTTTAAGATACATGATCTTGAGTTTTCTTGACGGAACATATCGTGAACTTTCTTTGAAATGATCCATGTGGTAATCATTGTGGTTTTAGACCATTTTGTGAACTGACTGTATAAGAACGGCACCGAGTACCACCCTGACACATAACCGATAACCAAATAAAACTCGTAGTAACTTTGTAAAATGTGTAAAAAATGTTTCTGTTCCAGTCTTGATCTACCGAGGCAACTCTTCCACCCATTTTTTGGCATTCGAACTTTAAAATGAAATAAGCATCGTTGTCCATGTTTAAAGTGAGTAAATAATAACATTTGTGTCTTGAAGCCACCAAGCCCTGGCATTCAGGACTGCTGAAGGGACAGTGTTCTGTTTCATCCTGTCCGTCCTCACATTCTCTCTTTATGTTACAGCCTATAACATCTTGAAATTTTGCGTAATGAGTTACTGAACAATTGAACAAGCCCCTGGGCAACTTCTGCAACTGATTGTTCTCATGAATGAAGAAAAAAGCAATTTTGAAATAATCGTACCCGCAACAGCCTGGAATACGTATTTTAAGATATGAGGCAAAATAGGTGGAGGCTGGTATGTAGCTCCTGATACACACACGTATAGACTTTTCGATCGATTTTTGTCCATCTCCTTATAGGTGAGTTGGACTGTAACACGTTCATCAAAACACGGGGCTAGTTCAGACTGTTGAACGCTGAACGCGATGATGAATTGCGGTGTCCCTTGCAGCTCAGCATAAAAATCACTAAGTGGACTGTCCATGAAAGGAACTGCCACGTATCCAGAGTGTACGCCTGTGTATTGCTGTACCAATCCAAGCCGCTTAATTCCAGTGATATTTAGTTTAACTTGAGGATTGTTTAGGTGAAGATAAGCAAGTAATATTTTCTAGCTGTATAGAAATATTCTTCAAGACTATGAAAATCACACTTCATTCTAAACTTGCGAATTACTGTTTTCCAGGTTTTGGTACCACACCAGTATTGCAGTCTTTGTAAGCGAGCACGTGCGAACCTACCTCGTTGTACCTCCAAACGCAGTCTACAGAAAGTGGTGGAATCGTCACATATCCCGTATACTACGCCCTGGCGAGCTGTGTACCACGGTAAAGTTGTGTCTGCAGTCGGACACATTGACCTTGAGAACTGAGGCGGTTTTGTTTCCTCGGTTTTTGAGATGTTCAGCACCCGGACAGACGTCACTGATTTCAAACGGACCAATTTTGGAGTTAAAGCTGTTCAAGAAATAAGGGGTTTGGGTACTATCTGTTCAAATAAAACATGTAGGAGTTCAGAGCACAGCAAACCTTCAGTTAACCTTGCAACAGATGCTGTGTTAGATACACTGTCACGTGAATCATTACGCTGTGAGTGCTACTTAAATTAACAACTTATCATGTTGAGTAGACTGTTTTAGCCCACAGTGCTGTACCTTACATTTGACATGACACAGATCATCTGTATTGTGCAATTCACTGGATATTAACGGTCGAAATCACTCAGATCACGTACATTGTTTACTTTGGTGATGTAACATATATTATGTGCATCATGCACTTAGGGGGAGATTACAAATGGCACAACATAAGTCATGTATTGGGTATTTCATCCAGCTTTTACACATCAATGTGTGCGACTTTTCCAGACTTGCTTCAAGGAATCAGCAGCGAATTCCGCAAAATCGACTGCTGATCACGCGGAATTAGCAACAATGATTCAATACACACACACACATACACACACACACACACACACACACACACACACACACACACACACACACACACACACTACGTTTTGGGTGGGTGTAGACTACACTGTCAACAATATTTTGGACTACCAGTAAGGTGACTGTTGTAAGGTGATTGTTTTACCGCTAAAAGGCATCGAAAGCTGGAATAACAGCATGGAAGATTTTTTGGAAAAAATCAAGGAAAGTCTTCAAAGCAAACCAACAATAAAATCAACCGTACTATTTAAAGCTTAAAACAACCATTGAATATTTTTTGTTGTTGTTGCTTTTGCTGCTGTGAAGGTGACAATGCCTGTGGCAAAGTGTTTTGCTTTATCGTGTCACATTAAAATTGGTGCTTCATGACGCTTAACCCATCAAGCCGTCATTTGTAATGATCGGGACATGTCATCAGCTAGGGAGACAACAGGATCACCAAACTGCTCCTGTACAGGCAGCTGAAGCCAGAACAGCGTGACCAAGGCAGACCTCACGTGTGGTACGAGGACACACTGAAGGCGGTCCCAGGACAGCCTGACCAAGGCAGACCTCTCGTGTGGTACGAGGACACACTGAAGGCGGTCCCAGGACAGCCTGACCAAGGTAGACCTCTCGTGTGGTACGAGGACACACTGAAGGCGGTCCCCAGGACAGCGTGACCAAGGCAGACCTCTCATGTGGTACGAGGACACACTGAAGGCGGTCCCAGGACAGCCTGACCAAGGCAGACCTCTCGTGTGGTACGAGAACACACTGAGACAAATGGGAACAATATCCCAATATACCTATTCTCTGGATAAAGGTGCTGCTGAACCGATTAAGAAAATTAAAGAAACAAAACTGCAATGGTTCCTGTGAAAATATGTGATTAAATTTTGGTAAGAATAGTGTTTTGAAATGGTGCAATGATTCATACCGACAAATGCAGTTTCTGTGACAGTAAGAACCATTCAATTGATCGCTACCTGTGGGAATGTGAGTTTACTCGTACTTTCTGGAAAGAGCTTGAAAGACTTCTGAAAATGAAGCGTTCACACTGTCAAAGATTGTCCCTTAATTTGGAGAATATGTTATTTGGCACTGATGAGAAAACAAGAACGGATGATATATTGTATATCTGATAATTCTAATGGGAAAATATTTCAGTTATAAGTGTAGAATTAACAAAACAAAACCTAGCCTAGATATATTTTTGAAGAAGCTGGGCTATGGATATAAATGGGTAAGATCATGTTCTCGATGGAGAAGAATTTCACAAAGCTACCAAACAAAATGGACCCCATAATTAAATTAACAGGGGGCTAATACTTATTTTACATATTCTTACCTTCTGTTTAACATCTTGTCCGCGACCTTGGAGCCTGATTAGAAAAATGTGATACTGAAATCTGTCTGTATGATTAGCTCTCTCAAAATGTCATGATTTGATGAATTTGAGATGTGAAGGTATGTAACGTGTTTGATGACTTTGAGTGATATTCATGTGCATTTTAGTGTTGATGATTGGAATGTTTTCTTTGTGTGCCCATTAAAAAAATACAAAGACTTTACAGTTAAACAGAGTGGCTGCCATGCAGACAAAGAGGACCCTGAGGAAGAATGACACCATCTCGCCGAGTTCCTGACCCTGGAATACGGGTCACCAACTGTGTGCTTTAAAGGCAGGTCTCCACAGGGACAGGACCACACATTCTGGCAGTTGACCTGCCTGTCTATTCATCCGTCAAACCAACATTTCTCTGTAGTTACACGCCTTAAACAAAAACATACCGAAATTCCAAATAACATTATAATCGCTAGAGCTACGTAGTAACCGTTAACAAAGCATACATGGGCGCCTATAATATTTCTGTGGGATCAATTTTTGACGATTATCTTTTACAGCTGGATAAAGAACATAAATGTATTTATTTTTCCTCACTTTGAACACAGTGGACATGCTATGTCATCTGTCTGTGTTGTCAGTATTATTCATTTTCCCTCACTTTGAACACACAATGGAAATATTAAGTCATTTTGTCTGTGTTGTCTGTATCTTAAGTAATGAGTTCTTATTTCAGAAACACCAACTCTACATTTAGCAATTGCTCATTTCAAGTGCGTGTCCAAATCAAAAATCAGATAAGGTTGAATACAACGAAAACCAGAACAATTTCTGTACGAATCATATCGTTCACTAGTTTGGATACAATTTGCCACCCTTTGTCGAAAAACACGAACGAATAGATTTTGATTTCCAACACACTGAGTGAGCTAAACATCCGGAAATCCGTGCTTACGCAGAAACAAACGCACAATTGAAACCCAGTTGGTTTTCCAGTTTACATCCAATTCGAACAACATTTCAAAACACTTACGAGGCAGTCTAAAATGACCCACACATAAAAGCCTTAACCAACACTGAACACATCTCAGGGCTGAACTCATGAACAGTGAATATCTCTTGAACTCCCCATCCACAAATCATGAGAAATGCGCCCATTCAGACCCAGAAACCTCTTCAAAGCAAATAAATACACAGCCTCAATATGAACCATGGCAATATATATACCCCAAATTTCAGCCCCATACATCAAAATTGACTGTTTTGGGAATCGAATGCTAAAAACAAAATCTTAAGCAAATTATTATCCAAAAATATTCAATCTTTTTAAGACGCATATCACAGCATTCTTTGCCATTCACATACGGACTATAAAAGCACAGTCTCCATCATCAACACGCTCAGAAGCCGTTGCAATTGACAATAAACTTTGAGAGACTAACACACGACATGTTACTCTAACACTGCGTTGAAGGTATACCCAGCATACACACGGGCATTGCCCAGAGAGAGAGAGAGAGAGAGAGAGAGAGAGAGAGAACTTAACCTTTATCACTTATTTCATCACAAACGAAAATTTTTCCTTGGTGTGGTACAAATTTCTATCCTTTTCGTGATGGCGCCCCCTGGAGGTTCTGTCACTCTTGCTCCACGATCAAGCGATTATTGCCATCAGTTGGAAGCTCAGTAGGAGTGTCCTGCCTACTTTGGATCAGAACAGGCTCCACTGAACACAACCGAAGTAACTCGGCAGAAGTTGTGTGTCTTCCTGGTGGTTTGCCTCGTGACAACTTGACACTGACTGACTCTCCCTGTCGATTGCCAGAGCCAGGGCCGCAGAGGGACAAGCCAGGGTGTGGCTGTGGATAGAGTGCCGCAATGAGTGGCATGGGGGCAATGTCACTGAAGTGGCACAGAAGATAAAGCAGAAACAAATTCCTGACCGTGATTACGGACTCCAGTGAGCACATTGAACGTGTGAAGGTAATCATGCATATACCCTAGATCGAAATTCGGCGACACGGTCGTTTGCATTCTCTCTCTCTCTCTCTCTCTCTCTCTCTCTCTCTCTCTCTCTCTCTCTCTCTCTCTCTCTCTCTTTCCGTGTGTGTGTGTGTGTGTGTGTGTGTGTGTGTGTGTGTGTGTGTGCGTGCGTGCGTGCGTGCGTGCGTGCGTGCGTGTGTGTGTGTGTGTGTGTGTGTGTGTGTGTGTGTGTGTGTGTGTGTCTTCAAAGCAGGATAGATCGTATTCGATGGTTCATGGAAACGTCACTGCTTCATGTCCTTATTTTTTTTCTGCCAGTGACGAGTAAAACGACCTGTTCGAACTCTGTAAGTTTTATGGATATATCATTAGTTTTTCGACAGCTATTCTACAAATATTTTTCCTGAGAAGCTATCACGCATTCTAACGTACAAAGAGAACATTTATTGAAAAAGCAAAGCATAGCTTATATGATTATGTGTGGATGACATTCATAGACTGAATATTCTTTCTGTATATTACTTACATTCACACACACATAAACGTACTCAAACGTGTATGTATGCATTAAACTAATCTGCTGATTCCGCCTTATTGGAAAATTTGCTCGTTTTATGCAATCGGCTGCCAATTTCGCGAACCTAGCTACCGAGTCCATGAAAAGGCAAACTTGGAAAGCTGTTGTACACATTTATTTGATAGATAGATAGACAAACAGATCGATCGATCGATCGATCGATCGATAGATAGAGATAGATAGATAGGTGTGTGTGTATGTTGGATAAAACTGGCATGAGTAGATTTTGGTGTCATCAGAACTCTCGGTTGTAACCTCGCTTGTCGATCACTTGGGTTAACCCTAGTGTTTTTAACGAAACTTTCTAAAACTGTACATGGCACAAAAGTTAGACCAACTGGTCTGTGATTTCCTGGTACAGATTTATGTTTCCTTTAAAACATGGCCCTTACATTTTTTTTTTCTGCAGTTGTGAAATATCACTCGTTTTTTCCGATGTTACAGCAAAACAGGAAGTTCATTATGAGCTTGTATTAACAACCTTGGTGAAATGTTATCTGGTCCCTTGAGGTTTAAATTTCTAAGGTTGTTTTCAATAGCTTTCGGATATGTACAAACCTCTGTTAATGTCATACCGTTGGATCTTGAAGCAAGTCTGTATTCTCCTTCATGAAAACAATACGAAAATGATTTTACAACTTCAGCTTTTTTTTTTTACATCAGTCATTGTTATTTCTATATTAATGCTCTCAAGGGGCTGAGGCTTGTACTCACATTTGTTCGATTTCTCACATAGGCCTATTTCCAGAAAGACTTGGGATTTAGTGGACAATTGTTGCCTAGTTTAATGTTCGCACTTTACGATTCTAATCTTTTTTGTATATCAATATTGCAGTTTGATTTATTCCTAATTATCTATATTATTTTGAGTGATTAAAAAAATCAAAGGCGTAATAAATGTTAGAAGAATTCATTCATGCTTTTTGATGTTACCTTAGAAGTGTCACACCTCCCTTTTTCAAGCATATTGGCCTCAATGGTTTACAAAATACATTTCAATATATAACCAGCATTCACCAGCTATCATATCATTTTTTATGGATTCACAGTCCACCTGCCTGAGATCTTCCCTGATGTTGCCAGTCAAAATCAACTTTATTAAAGTTATACTGGATGATTGAGCTGGCTTTGTATTAATCAAACATCAGGATATCATTGTCACTCTTTTAAATGGTGTTGTGATGTTTTAAGTCTTCTGTGCGAACAATCATAAATCATTGCTTGTAGACCTCTGTCTTTCTCGTCGCCTCGTGGGTTCTTCGACGCACTGCAAGAGACATGCATCTCTAACAGCCTCCACAAAGTTATTGTCTCGTCTGTCGGAGCAGCTCGTTGTTCTGTCTATATTGAGGAACTTGAAATCGCCCATGATTCAGACATTGAAAAACTCTTTGAAAACTACTTGACAGTATACATGGAATTACTAAAACAGGACTCTCCCTTCCTTCATTTATCCAAAAGGAAATATAACTGCCCCTTTTAAGGAAACATCAGCCGTATTAATCTCTAAGATTCTAAGATTTAAATGAGATATAGAGGCCTAGCAAGGGAATGAATGATGAGTGTAATGTAGTAAGTATTCTTCAGGGGCTAGGGATTAAATGGTGATTTTCCAAACGAGAGAAGAAAATGTTGAAAGTAGATGCGGCTCATGTAAGAAAATGACAATGGCTTTTCATCACACATCCATCTCAAGGTAAAATCTTTCGCCCTGTTATTTGTAAGAAATAACATGAAACAAACAAAACTTCAAGAAATATGTAGGGAAATGTATGGAGATTGAAGTGATTGAATGATCAATGAATGAGTCTTAGTTTTCAACGTTATTTTGGCCAAGCTAACGACACAAGGCCCTTTCAGGACTGAAATGGATGAATGAATGAATGAACGACAAACGAATGAATGAATGAATCAAATCAATGAATGAATCAATGAATGAATCAATGAATGAATGAATGAATCAAACAATTTATGAACAAATAAAGAAAAACTTGAGTGGATTATTGAAGGATAGGCAGATTAAAAAAACATTTCAGAACATTAGGTTGCAAAGAATAAAACGAGTTGATTAAGTATGTCTAAATTAGCACACGAATAAGCAGATAAAGTATTTGAATGAGTTAATCAATGTTGCAACTTTAGTTTGTAAGCGATTTGCAAAACATGAGAAACTCAATGACATGATTTTTTTCAGATGAGCACCTGCTTCGCATACATTTTGTCTGGTTCAAAGGATGTGACAAACATAGCTCATTCAGTGCTCCCCTTTGGATTTCGTTGGAATGTGATGGTTTCCCCCTTCCACCCACCCACCCCATCCCTCACCTCCCAAGTCCATCTCCTTTTTAAGTCATTTCAATTGTGACTGAAAACTACTTCAGCCGCAGTCGTTTTTCTCCCTGTATATGTTTATTTCCGTTGCTTATACGTTTATTGTTGTCCTGCCTGAAGAAGACCAACAAAGCGAGGTTCGTTACTTTAGTGTTTGTTTCATACATCTGGAGGGTCACTGCTTCAACATTTGCTTTTCGACTTTTACATGATCTTCCCATGACATACACATGCAGAGGAAATCTGAACTGAGATCACCACAGGAACAGCGTATAATAAAATCTTATACCTTTTTTCCCTGATGCTCAGTAAGGTTTAGGATAATCAGTATGATGCTGTGAAGTTCTTTCTGGTTATAGTCTTTCATAACGTACCTTTTCTCACTCAGGTCTAAGAGATACAGACTCATCTAGTGTTGCAAGTGTTGGAAGAGAATATTTCCAAACATTCTCAACGACACATTCATCGACAGGATAAGAATTGTTCGTGCAGTTCCAGTCTCTCTGTTTGATCACATAGTGCACTTGGCTCTTGGTAGGAGCTGACCAGGCCCAAACATTCTGCAAATCTGCAGATAAATACATTAAACGGGGCTCCAGCTAGCTAACTTAAATATCACAGCTTGCAGTCTCCAAGGTTCCAGACTTTGGTATGAGAAACTTCACATGTTTGTCAAAGAGCTTAAATGCTTAAAGTTTACTCAGCACGCAGCTCTGAACTTTGGCATGAGAGTGAATTCTTCTGATTTCAGGGCGGTGAGCCGTAAATTAGTTGCTGTTAAAGAGCAGAAAAGGGCTCAACCCTAAAACTTGCAGATAAGGACTTATTCCTTTACCCGATAAGACAGGAAGGAGTACAAATAAATCATTTAACCATACTGAATCTCATTTATGGTTCAAATGGAAAAGTCAAAAGGAAATACACACACTTATGTCAACTACACCGAGAATTAAATATGCCGAGTTGTACAAAGAGAGATGTTTGTTATCTCTGCGATAAACAGGTACATAAATCAGAATAAAAATCATCAGATTTTCAACACTTGAAACACTGTTGTCCTTGTGGCAACTGGTATTTCACCCAGACTTTGCGAAACTCACCACTACAATTACTAAATGCCGTGTACTCTTACGAAGTGACGACTGTCTAGAATATCCAGCGCTCCATAAATTTTCCAAAGGACAATAAAAAAATCATTGAAGGAATTAAAGCTATGTTCCTATCTCTGTGACAGTTTCTTATACAAAAAATAACAGTGAGCATGAAATACTTTCTCCTGAGCGACAACGTGCCTCCATGAAATGGGTGTCTGGTTGAATAAAGGCAAAGGCGAACATGAATACCAACCAGTTGTGTTCGACAATTCGTTTTAGTCCAGGTATGCGCTGTGATAATGCGAAACTGCAAACATCCCAGACGCTGAAAGATTTATCAGTTTTGCAGAACTGTGCAGGTATTCAGGCATGATAGTTGACTGGTGGTGTAGATATCCACCAATGCAATAATGGTAGTTACTTACGTGGGTGCCTACCACATCTATCAACCATCCAAAAGACCAGTGACTGATTATCTGAAAGAGAACTCTACATAGACATGGAGACTGCAACAAAAAGATGCAATAAATAATGTAAATGAAATGTCAAACACAGCATCAACTCATGAAAGAGAAGAAAATAGAATAACACAGACTGTAGTCAAACTATACGGACAGTTTCACCTCCTTCGCATCCTTTCTGGATCCTCAAACATACACTCAAAGATTCTGCTTGGCATTTATTATTCTGCTTCTAACGTATGTGGTTTATAGATATTTTCATATTTCTCTCTCCGCTGACTACCTTGCGAGGCAGATTTTCATTAATGTTTTCATCGTGGTAATGAGACGATCACTCATCACAGCCAGCATGTCTATGTTAAATACCCTGTGAGAACTAGTACAATCTGCCTGGGTTCTAGTTTACTGATGAGTCTTCTTCTTCTTCTCCGTTCACTCACACAGGAACCCCAGAGGCGCTGGCGAAGGCTGCTGTGCGGCGGAGGCCCTCCAGTGATTTATAAAGCTTTTCCCTCATCGGTGTGTTGGCAGGCCAGGTCTCTGCCCTTAGCTTTTCATGTGTGGGACAGTCGTGCAGGAAGTGTTCCACTGTCATTGGGGCTGTACCACATGGGCAACTTGAAGACTCGCCACTGTGGAATTTTGTGAACATGTGATGTCTCAGTCCACCCCCAACCACGTGGGTCCTGGTCGCAGCTCCCTCTCGCGGGCCATGCCACAACTGTGAGGGAATAAACTGAATCTTCCTTTGTTGTTTTGGCTCCTGTTGACGGGACTATGCCACAGCTTCGGAGTGTAAACTGCCTGTATTGTGTCTTGGCAAATTTGAACCCTCTAGGTGAGACAAGTTCAACATCTGAGGCGTAATGAATAATTCTGTTATCAATGTGTCATTGATCTATGAGAACCAGTTTCATGGAGAAAGAAATAACTGCTTTGCTGCGGTATAGTGTCGTATTATAAGGGAATAATTCGGCGACAGGGTACAGTTTGACAGTTCTCTTTTCAGCTCGTTCTTAAATTTGTATATTCAGAGATTGTTATCGAGTGTCGTTACTATATGTAATGATACAATTAACGTCTCAACTTTCACCAGTGACAGTTTTGAGCCCGTTGTGTTAGCAGATACCGTCACCCCCGGCACATACTGTCATCAGCGGTACCAATACTTTTTTTTTTTAACACAGCAACTCTTCACATCCTTTTCTCAAACTTTATCATTCCTTTGTTCATTGTGTCTAAGGCCACTGTACATCTTTTGTTTCATGATTCTAATGTAATCAGCTTTGATAAAACTTAGTAAATCTACGGCAGGCCAGGCTAAACAAGGTATCATTTTACAATGCCAGGGTGCCTTTTTTTTATTTGTTTTATTGTGTAGAACTGACCAGTACATCAATCCTAATCAGTTCCAATGAAACTTTGTCTGGGTGTTACATGCTATAGATCGTCAAAATACCAATACCGTCTTTCAGAGCATCGCAGTAGAAAGAGTGCAGTAAAACTAAATGACCTATGTACCCTCATGAAAGTGTCTTGAAATGGACGTTTGAATAAAAAAAAATGATACAAATGAATAAACAAAGAAAGGAAATTCTATGAAGAGCTCAAAGCCACCACTGTTGTCTTTTAAACTGCTCAGCAGGAATTTAGATGGAATGCACGAGAGAGCAGTGCGTACACCCTCCCCGATAGTCCCGCCAAGGGTCAGCAGCTTCGCCCAGCAGCTTCAGAGTCACTGGATAATAACATCTTCATTACAATAATGCTTCACACGACTATGCCGTTTTCCGTGGGGACCAGGGAGTTGAGTATATAAGCGTGTGTGTGTGTGTGTGTGTGTGTGTGTGTGTGTGTGTGGGCGTGTGTGTCTGTGTGACTGTATGTCTGTGTGTGTGTAAAGGTGGAGTGGTGAAGGCGGTAGACATAAAAGAAAGTGTCTGGCTTTGGGCGAGTCTTGTGTTTAGACAGATGACATATAGAAAGCCATCAACCCCAGTCTCTATTTGTACCAGTCTGACTTTCATTTGGATAATCATATTGCATCACCCTCACAAAATGCTGAAAATTTTCTGCCTTATAATTGGACGGGTCTGATCTGTAGTCAGATAAATCTTGGAAAGCCACGATCCTAGTGTCACGTAGTTGTCTTTCCCTATTTAGGCCGAGAACGCGCACGCGCGCGCGCGCACACACTCACACACACACACACACACACACACACACACACACACACACACACACTTACACAATCACACACACACACACACACACACACACACACACACACACACACACACACACACACACTCTTACACACACACACACACACACACACACACACACACACACACACACACACACACATACGCGCGCGCCCGCACACACACACACACACACACACACACACACACACACACACACACACACACACACACACACCGATGTGGTAAACAAACACTATGTCGAAAAGAACCTGCAATGTTCTCTAACTGTTACCAGTACATCATTGGGAGTAGACTTCTCTAAAGAAAGAACACAAAACAATAACCGTACGAAAGAAAGCAATAAATCAAAAAACAGGTTGACGTAGAAGAAGGACGTGTTCTTTTGGTCGGAGCGTTTCATTAATTGTTTTCATTAATTAATGAAGTCCTGCGTTTAATTACACGCTTATTTACTGTACCAGGTGATAGCCAAGGTGACCATGCCTTTGGAGGCAAATTATTTCAGAGCTATCTGTGGTCGTTTTGCCGCAGTGTATATTCAGTTTATGGGAAAACGCGCAAAGCTCTCCATGGCCATGTTTGCCAATACAAACCGAGCGAGAAGAGCTCAGACGCAGTGCATTTTCCTCACTGTCATACTGTTTCAACTGCTGATGTGCGCAAACGACATTGAGACGAACCCTGGTCCTGACTCTCACTGGAAAAAAAAAAAACATTGAGCGATTTACTGCATCAACATGAGACAAAGTTAAAAGACTTTTTGTGTCAGCAGCAACTCGAAACACGTTTCAACTCACTTGGCAAGGATTTGCTATCAAAAGTAGACAACATGCTGGGAGTGATGAAAACACAGGTACAACACCTACAAGCCCAAACAGCAAATCTTGAAGATCGTCTTTGCTTCATGTTAGAAAAAAATAAAACAAGTCAATTCTGATGTGGAAGACAGGCTTAAAAAGATATCCAGTGAATTCTGTGACAAAATTGACACGCTAGAATCATTTTCAAGGAGAGACAACCTCAAGTTCTTCAATATACCGCAATCGTCTCATGAAAATTATGAAGAGTGTGCAAAGAAAGTTATCAGTATACTTCAAGACACTGTGCCAGAGAAAACGTGGTCCTCTGAGGACATTGTACGTGCCCATCGTCTTGGCCGAAGCAGTGACTTTTCTAAACCACAGCCTGTCATTGCAAAGTTCGCAAGATGGTCAGATAAAATGAGTGTACTGACAAAAGGGACGAGAGGGGCTGCGAAGAAGGGGATAAGAGTGGCAGGAGACCTGACAACAAGGCAACAGCAGATCATCCAAGACTACCGAGATGAGGGAATACGAGCATTCTATAAAGGGAACAAGCTGGTTGTAGCTGGTCCATTCCAAAATCCTACTCTGAACAGAGGCAGCTACGCTGATGCTACACGACGCGGACCCAGTCAAGATCAGTGCAATGCGCGCAATATCCAAAATCGCAGACCGCCGCCAGACGAACGTCGCAGCAACTTTTCTAGGCAGGACTACGCTTTCAACCCCCATCATCGTAGTCATCAACAAAACCTGATTAATACGTATGGCAGAGATGGTCACAATGGACACTTTGACCACCAAAGCATGTACAATTGGAGTGCGTGGTTTAATCAGTGTCCTTTTCCTGACATGCGAAATTACCAGTGGAACACCCCCATCCTATACGGCTGAAAGTAACACCCACCGAGGACAGAGTTCCCAGGTCTTTGTTACTCAAGACACACATGTGCCTGATATTCAGTTCGATGACACAAATTCAAAGTCCCAAAATGTTCACCATGAAAACCAACGGGCAGCAGATCGGCCAACTACTACAGCTGTGGTGAGTGATGAACTGATTAATGGCTGTGACAGCTCCTCTGGTCTAAGTGGCACAGATCAGCGGCTGACACAGCAGTCAGATACCACGGATTCTACGATGGTGGTAGGATTACCAACAACGACAGTGCCCCCGACTTGACGTGCGAAGATCAGCCAGCAACATCGCAGTCACTTTTCACCGGTTCAGCCTGTGGTGGAAGGATTCCCGACAGTGACAGCGTTCCTGATCCCATCCCAAAGATCAAAGATTGCCTGGCAAATGATTTCGCTGTTGAGAGCCCCACAACGGAAGATCATGAAAGCCCGGACAAAGAAAAGCAGCAACACGACCCGGCCTTTTCAACCGAGTCCAGTGACAAACAAGACCCTGAACACACGCGCAGCACAGAGGCTACTGGTGATGTAAGCAGGACTGGAGGGGAAGTCTTTCCGTTACAAGAAATGACTGGGAAGGAATCCACCACAGAAGCAAGATCAGAAGCAAACTGTTCCTCTGAAAATCAGTCTGCAGACGCCAGCATCAGCAATGACAAAGCCTCCCCTGCCAGTGATGAAGCGCCCAAGAAAGACAGTAGGCAGGACAGACCCAGGACTTCGAAAAAAAAGGCCCTTCGTCAAGGCTGAGAAGCGCTTCAGTGCACAGTGTCAGGGAAAAGAGACAGTTAACTCTGCAAGACTCCGTTTCGAATAGTGCATCTCAGAACAATGCAAAGAAGACACTCCCAGATCCACTAGATAAAGAATAGGATTTCGGCCCGGCCCATGCTTTGAATGGTAAATTCAGAGGCTTTTTGTCTACACAGACTGTAAGTTTATTGACTTATAATTGAAGGTCTAAGTTGCTTATACGAACTTGATACACGTGCATATATTGAGAGTTTTGATGTTTGCTTACTTGTTGAAACTTTTTCACATCATCATTCCGTCTTTATTATTTCCAAATCATGTGGTTTTCATGGCTCCTGGTGTTAAGGTCAGTGACGCAGCAACAGCTCGTCTGTCTGGGGGTGTTGTGCTACTTGTTAAAAAGAATTTGAGTGAGTACTTTGAGAGAATTGATTTAGAATTCGATAACATTATTGCACTTAAAGTCTCTGGTGACTTCACAGGCACAGACACTCCATCTGTTTTGCTAGGCTGTTATGTCCCACCCATCCACTCTGTTTATTATAAAGACACAGAGATACAAAATGGTATATCTATCATTGAGGAATGTATTCTTGACATTATTGAATTAGTAGGTGATGTTCCTTTTATAATTATGGGTGATATGAATGCACGTACCGGAAGTGAAAATTTCAACGAAATTGATGTCGACGATCTTGTTCTAGATGTTTTTGCTGATGAATGCAAAACAGTTAAGGACAACAAACGCTCATCTAAAGATCAAACAATTAATGAATACGGCAGATATTTATTGAACACTTGTGATCAGTTTAATTTTGTCATTTTAAATGGAACAGGTGTCGATAGAACTAGCGGAAATTTCACTTACATTTCATCTACTGGCAACAGTGTTATTGACTACTTTATTGTGTCAAAAAAATTGATATCACTAATGCAGTCATTGAATGTTGCTCAAAAAATTGAATCGAAACATATGCCAGTGGAATTGTATGTTGGTATAGCAAGAAACAGTTCCGTGTTCACAAATCAGAGCAAAATCATTTACACTGGAAAAATACGTATGGACTCCTGATTCGAGGGATGATTTTCTCGCAGGTTTGGGAACAGAAGAGACAAAGACTTGTTTTCGAGAAGCAGCTGACTTGATTGATCATGATATCAACGCGTCTCTTAAAAGGTTTAATGAGGGTATTCTAAACGCCGGACAATGCATGAAGAAACGGGTAATTGTAGGAAAAGAAAGACAGCAGATTTGGTTTGACCTAGAGTGCAAAGAAAGTAGACGAGTTACTACTCGGCAGTTTCTGAGAACATTTAATAGAACAAATGATATTGAGGACAGAGAGACATATGCTCAGAAACGCAGAGAATATAAAAATCTTCTAAAAATGAAAAGCGCTGAGCATCGTAAAAACGTCATTGAATCTCTACATAAAACAATTAATGATCCAAAGGCATTTTGGGGCAAACTCAAATCGCATATAACAAAGCGTCCTCAACAAAATACAATAACCAAGGAGGAATGGTATAATCATTTCTCCAGAGTTTTCAATTCACAAGAAGTCGAAGGTGTTGCTAACAACAGTGAAGGTGATAACTTAGACACTACTTCTAGTGAAGATATCAACTGTGATATGCTCGAAAAGGATATTACTGAATTGGAAATATACTCAGCACTGTGCAGTTTAAAAAATGGTAAAGCGGCGGGACCCGACGGAATTATCAACGAATTTCTTAAAAATTCAGCAACTACTATGTTCTGTACTTGGTGAAACTCTTTAATAAATTATTTTCATCGGGTCGATATCCGGATGATTGGTCTGAGGCTGTTATACAACCTCTACATAAGAAAGGCGACCAAAATACTCCAGATAACTATAGAGGCATCTCTTTATTAAATGTATGCAGCAAACTGTATAGCTTCATTTTAAACAAAAGACTAACCCAGTGGATTGAAAATAATAACATGTTAAATGACAGTCAGGCCGGTTTTCGAAAACAACACACAGCACTATCGATCATTTATTCACTCTTTTCGGCATGGTCCAGAAACAATTGTTGTACCATAAAAAGTTGTATATAGCCTTTATTGACTTCAGAAAAGCATTTGATTCGGTGAGTAGACTTAAGCTCTGGACCATATTGAAGAAACATGGTATAAATGGCAAAATGTACAGAGCCATACAAAGCATGTACAGAGTAGTGAAAGCTAAAGTTCGTTGTGGTAGTGAGCTGACAGACTCATTTCTATGCCCCAGGGGCTTGAAACAAGGAGAAATTTGTAGTCCTATTTTTTTCTCTTCTTATAAACGAACTTGCAGAGGAAGTCACAAAATCTGGCAGACATGGCGTCCAGCTTATACCAGATCTTGTTGAAATCTTCATTCTTATGTTTGCAGATGATGTCGTATTGGCATCTGATTCTGTTTGTGGTCTACAAAACCAGTTAAATATTTTGCATGAGGTTGCTATGAAACTAGACCTGGAAGTTAACCTCGACAAATCAAACATAATTATATTCAGAAAATGGAGGACATGTTGCTGCGCGAGAGCGGTGGTTTTATGGTGATAATCGAATGGAATTGGTTAACATGTATAAGTACCTAGGTATCTATCTTTCTTCTCGCTTGTCGTTCTCGCATGCTTTGAATGATATTGCTGCTAACCGTGCGAAAAAAGGGAGTTATATGTATTTTCCGACTACTCTGGTCGCTAGGAGAAAGATCTCCTTCAATATTCTTCAAGCTTTTTGATACGCAAATCCAGCCCATGCTCAGCTATGGTGCAGAGGTGTGGGGCATTGGATATGATTTAACAGCTATTGAGAGAGTTCACTTGTTTGCATTAAAAGATTTTTGAATATTTCCATTATTAAAACACCAAATCTCATGGTCTACGGTGAAACAGGTCGTTACCCATTATACATTAACATATTTGTAAAGTGTATTAGATACTGGTTACGTGTAATAAAAATGTCTCCCCACCGTTGCCATTCAAAACTTACAAAATGCTTTTATATCTTCATGAACAAAACAGAAAAAACATGGGCGTCATCTGTTTGTTACACATTGTATCAGTATGGCTTTGAAGAAGTTTGGGAAAATCAAGTGGGGGCGATGAGAAAAAATTTCTAGCCGAGTTTAAGGACAGACTTGTTAGGTCATATAGTCAAGAATGGTCAAGAAACATTTATTCAAGTGAACGATGTTCTTTCTATAGCACATTTAAATCTTCCTTATCTCTAGCGCCGCATCTGAATCACTTGAAACATCTCAGGGTTTAGAACACTTTTTATTCGGTTCAGGTTAGGAGTTTCGCCTTTGAAGATTCACAGATTACGTTTTGGAGAGAACGCTTGTGAAAGAAGATTCGACTGTCCATTTTGTCGGTTTCACGCAGAAAAACAGAGGTACACTTCATCCTCTCTTGTCCAAGATATCAGGAAATTAGAGAATCGTACATCGCAAAAAAGTACTTTAATAAACCCTTCAAGCTTTAAACTCTCACTTCTTCTTGCAAATAATAACAAATCTCTGCAAATTAAACTTGCAACATATATTTATAAAGCCTTTGAGATTAGAAATGATATTTGAAAAAAAATGATGATATGTTATTGTTATATGCCTCTGTCTGGTGTAAATCCCTCAATCTGTTTGTTTTTGTTTGTTGTTTGTTTTTGTGCGTACATTGTTGACAGTCAAATACATTTCAAACAACCCTGTTGCCAAGATACTCAGGTCTACGCTTGCAGGGAAAGGAGAGAGGGAGGTATAACTGGACAGACCCATCAACATAACCTCCCCTTAATTTTGCATGGGTACAGGAGAAGGGAAGGGTGGGGGGGGGGGTGGGTGGGAGGGGGAGATGCTGAACCCGCTGAGTGACGAAAGTGTACATTGCCATTCGTGATGAAATGAGAACAAAACGTGACTGTGTGGTAATCAAATGTATTTTTCCAGCTATGTAAATTCATATGACTTTATTATTCACATGTTCAGAGTGATTTACTCAGGTTGTCCACTGCGATTTTTTTTTATATAAAACTTACCTCTCTTTAACGTATTTGATTTGGCTCATGTTGTTGGAAAGGAGGAAAACTGAGATAAAGTCGTAATGTCATTCGAAATTTACTTATTCAGAGCAGCAACTGACACAACAAGAAAATAGCTTTAAGATATGTATTACGTATGTGTGGAAAAGGGCCTAAATGTGCTAAATTTGAATGGAGATTGACACCTGACCTATGGTGAAATGCTTTCGCGTTCTCGACGTCTGTTCGGGGTCCAGGGCAGAAAGGGTTAAAGGGCTTGATCTTGATACTGTGCATCCTGCCGTTCGTTGTAATGCGTGCTTCTAAATATCATCAGACTACAAATTATCAACTGTAAGTGATATACAATTATAACGAAAATGTAACTGTTGTAACATTGAAAATATTGCAGAAAATGTTGATATCTAATCTAAGGCCGTTACCAGTTGCTGATTTCTTCATGCAGTGGGTTGCTGGATAGGGTCTTTTTACTATTATTCATACTGCAAAATGTGGTCATACCAACACTTGTTACTGTTGAGAAAATGCGCACGAGCACACACACACGCACAGGCACACACACACACACACACACACACACACACACACACACACACACACACAACAATATGCACACACACGCACACACACACACACACAAATGTGCACACACACACACACACACACACACACACACATGAACAGACACTCGCTCGCCGCGCTCACAGGTATGGTTTCTGTCAGTGATACACTTATTCGTACGCAAGCGACTACGCCACATTTCATTTGTTCGCACGTTTTATCAATCTCTCTCTCTCTCTCTCTCTCTCTCTCTCTCTCTCTCTCTCTCTCTCTCTCTCTCTCTCTCTCTCTCTCTCTCACGTCATTGCTTTAAAACCCAACTCACTATAATTCTTAACTGAAGGCTGATTTACACTTTTTCGAAATATTTTCAAATCGATCTTTTCCCTGCGAGAATTGATTTATGTTTGACAACAAGCTAAAACAAAGTGGGCATGAACGTTGTGATTTATTCCAAACTTGTCAAAAGCTGTGATTTATTCCAACCTTGTCAAAAGCTGTACTGCAGATGAATATTGATTACAACCACATCTATGGTACGAAGACTTGTGGTAGGCCAGTTGATTATGTTTGGTTTGTTAGGTATAAATGACAGCACTTTTCAAACGACAGTCTATTAGTATATATATGGTATAATACTGATAAGTACACTTTCACCTCATTCGGTGTTGTTCTGTGAAAGCATAGCCTCCTTTGAAAAATGAAAATTCATGTTTACAAAGTTGTTACACTACAGAACAGAGATTGGGAGTTTCCTCCCCTCAGTCGTTATCCCATGTAGGTCTAGTAGTTATAATTATTTGTCTTTACACTCACTGGTTGCTGTCAGCGAACATTTTTACGGTTGTTTGGAGCTTTTTATTACCACAGTTCTTCGTATTATTAATCTACAAGTCTTACATTCAACACCACAAACTTTATACAAAACTGAAAAGTCTTCCATTAATGTTCCATGAACATCAAAAAGATTTTCCTAGCATGAACGCTGGATTTGAAAAACGTACTAAATCCATTTTGCGCCCATGTGGAGGAGATAAGTGATTGTTCGTTTTTTGTTACCATTGTCTTGAATGTTGTCTGTCTTGCCTGAAGAAAATCAAAGAAGTTAAAACGTGCAGTGTCTTGTCTCGTAATTTGTTTGTCTCTTGTGTACGGCGGCATAATAATTTTACTTTAAAGTTTGTTTCAGTTTCCGCCTGCAGTCATCACACTTTGAAACGAATCCAAAATGTTTGAAAGTTCTCACGTTTGTTCCTACACTTTGGAATGTTTCTAAATCTATTAAAACTGTAACAAAAAATTACGAGAGTCATTAGGATTTCAGCTGCTGACTGTGCGTGCATACATGTGTGCGTGTGCATATGTGTGTGTGTGTATGTTGTTTGTGTGTGTGTGTGTGTGTGTGTGTGTGTGTGTGTGTGTGTGTGTGTGTGTGTGTGTGTGTGTGTGTGTGTGTGTGCGCTGCTACCTGAAAACCCAGACAGAGCTACTCAAATCTGTTGTATTCTCATCAGCCAGAGGAGAAACTGGTAATTCCATCGCTTCCCAAAAGACAGCCATTGAAAAGCACAACAGAGACAGTGGAATGAAGCCTCTCGAAAAATCAAAAAACAAATACAAATTAATCAGTTAATGTAGAAAATGTTGTGCCTCTTCGTGAGGATTCAAACAGGACACAAGGAACAGCAAATGTGCCAGTGATCTGAAAACAGCCTGACCAGTCAGTTCCACTGTTTAATAACCAGTTGCATCAGCCTTACAACGGCCAAGAACTGTAAAAATGAACTTTACTTGGATCTCCTAAGGGGTGCTATAATTATACAAAAAGAAATTTTACACACACACACACACACACACACACACACACACACACACACACACACACAAACATACACACACACACATATATATATATATATATATATATATATATATATATGTATGTGTGTGTGTGTGTGTGTGTGTGTGTGTGTGTGTGTTTAAAGAGAGAGGGGGAGGGAGAGAGAGACGGGGATTGGAGGTGGGGGAAGGCCCAGAGCCAAAACGTTGGAAAGAAAATCTTACTTGTTTGTTTTTTCATTACTGTGTGGTGTTGTTAATATATATATATATATATATATATATATATATATATATATATATATATATATATATATATATATACACATACATACATACATACATACATACATACATACATATATATATATACATATATAAATACAACACACACACACACACACACACACACACACACACACACACACACACACACACATGTATCAGAGAGACAGACAGAAACAAAGAGAGACATCGCACATATCTTTTATCTTCATCACATATCATCAGCTGGCTCAGGCTCTGTTTGTTTTTTGAAGAATGTGTACTTCCGTATAAAAGAAAAAGAAAAACACCCGAAGGTGCTGGGGAGGACCCAGAGAAGCACTGTCTTCACCTGCCTTTAGAGCAGTCCTGTACCACCCTTGGAGGCCTGCGCTGTGTGGACAATGGGTACAGGCACGCGCAGGACACTCCATTAAGATATCAAGGGACATAACTGCTCCTGAACAGAGGTAAATCAGACTACAGGATGCAACTCATAACAGCCTTAAAGTAGCATCCCCATGGGGTGTACCAGCCCGTATTTCATGACTGCAGAGCCCACCGGCAAAAAACACCACCCTCCACCTGCCGAGCACACCCCACAGACCCAAACACCCCGCCCTAGGACAGATGAAGACAGTGCCACTCCAGACTCAGCCAAGCTCGCCATACGGTCTTATGTGCCCTCCTGAGAGAATCCAAAGTTGTAGTGGCTCAAAACAGAATTCAGAGATCTGTAAGGGAGATAATCTCAGAGATCGCGTTCAGGGGAGTGATCTTGCTGCAGATGGTCATAGCACTTTCGCTCCATTGGTAAACTTAACATGTTGTTCAGTGAGAGAATTTCATTGCCAGAACACGGGTGTGAATGGTGCAACTGCAACGCGGACAGTCAATATCTCAATCATTATCCCAGCGAAATCAAATACTTATTTGACTCTCTAGATCTATTTGATTGACCTTTAAGCTGAGGAAAGATAACTCTAACTGGACACTGGGCATTACCCTCCTGTTTTGTTTTGTTTTTTTTTGTCTGGAACAGTCTATTTAAAATTTGTTTAGTATTAGAAAGTACTGATCTGTGCAAATACGTGCAAGAAAGTGTTCGTGATTGACTTTTCATTGAAACACTATTGGGGCCATAGGATTTGTCAGCTTTTTTTTCTGACTACCACTTCACTGATTGAGATGAAACAGACGTAAAATACTGTCTTTTGTGCTGAAAGCAAAGAGGAGAGCTAACCCTTGTGCCCAGTAAATGATTCGAAGGCAACACTTCGATATTATTAATACAGCACACACAAAATCAAAACATATACACAAATCAGTATCATCAGCCTTCAAACAGCTCAAACCAAGTTTGTATCTAAATTGTAACAGAAGCGAATATACAGATGAAAAAATTATGGGCCACTGATCATATGACTGATGGCTGTTAGACCTTCAATCTGTTGTCATGACATCCTGTTTTGAACTTAGGTATCATTTGAAGGCAAACTTTCGATCCCCAATTTTGAAAATGATGTTGATTTTGTTTTTGCTTTTCTCTTGGGTGTTGTAATTGTAGTTATCTGAACATTTGAAATCTAGACAAACCCCACTAACATACCTCCAACTTTTTAAAAATGATTGGCTTTTTATTCTTTGTTTGATTTTCTTTGGGGGGGAGGGGGATGAGTGGGGTAGAGGGTAGATATTGTTAAATTAATTTCTGTTCATATTCCTCTCCCTTCCCTCCAGTGCAAGGTCTTGATTCCGATGGATCAGAACACATTACTATCACGATGACATCAAAGTCGTCTGGTTATCTTTCAACAAACAGTTTCAATTCACGTGGTAATGTAGTTTGGCAGAGAAGTGTGTCTGTTCCGAAGAAAAACTCTGTTACAATCAGCTTTAAGAGGGTGAAAAAAACGGTTTGTTTTTCTCCTTCTTTATCATCACTTTCAGGTTTATGACCATTTCCATGGCCATTTTGTGGAGCGAAAGGTTTGCGTCTGGAGTAGTACTAAAAAACCATGGCCTAATTTTCTCTTTGTGGGTAATCTTTCCAAATTCAGTGTTGAAATACTCCTTGCTCCTAAGAATTGCTTCAATCAAACTTGTTTTCAGCTTTTCTTTGCTTTTTTTTTCCTGATAGGGAAACGCCCGCCAAACTGTCTAGTGAGTTACTGAACTGTTCAGTGGAGAACTACTCCAGCTTTCACCATCATCTGAGCTGCAACATGAGAATGGAGTGTGAAGATGGACGGGATGAAACTGAACACTGTCCCTTCAGCAGTCCAGAGTGTCAGGGTGGGGTGTCATTTTACAACACCTGTTTCACAATAGCGAATAGTCTCCATGGATATCACAGCCTTAAAACCGATCTCATAGAAATAGGGAATGAGTACTGCAATATACTGGGGGGCGCTCTGATGATCTTCAACACAGTGGGCGAGTGGATTGATGTGTTTCACAAACTAACAAGTAAATACGTGAATGGACTTAAAGCACTGGTTTGGTTGTCTACAAATGTTCAGTCAGTATCTGCCATGTACAGACATGGAGTTATTGGCAGAAAAAGAATTGCTCTTCATTCTTTTCATCTTGAATACTTGCATCCTCAAAGAAAGGGATGTTTGACACTGTCTCTCAGACACAAGGTATCATTTCACAGTGTTTCCTGTGAACAAACAGATAAGCTTCAATCTTACGGGGCACTTTGTGAATTCAGGAAAAACAAGACACAAGACACTTTTTATGATTCAAAGAGAATTTCCCTGCACCCAAAGAATTTAATGTTGCCCATGAGACAACCCTCTGTGACAGAGTGCCATGATGGTCATGTGACACATACGTTTCTGTTGTCTGATTTCACTCAATACAAGCTGTGCATCCAGAATGACTGGTCAAATGATCTTTCTGATCCAGACTCGCCATTTAATGTCATCAACAGGACAGATCACATTAATATGACCCCCACATACACCTGCAGTGGCAAAGCTAATTCTGTGTCATACACATTAGTATGTAACTTTTATATCTGATTGTCATGATAACTATGATGAATCCTTCTG
>JADBJO010008466.1:10000-50000 GCA_016801955.1 Conus betulinus
CGGGCTGTGGCTGTGGACGGTGGCTCAGAGTGAACAGCGTGAGTGGGGGGGGGGGGGGGGGGGGGGGGGGGGCATGAGGTGTGTGTGTGTGTGTGTGTGTGGTGGGGGTGTGTTCAAGGGGGGGGGGCCAGGGTAACTGGGGGTCAAAACGTAACACACTTCAGCCTGCGGGAAATAAAACACAGGAGGGGGGGGGGGGGGGATGAACATTGTGTGTGTGTGTGTGTGTGGTGAAACTGTCACATACTGGGGTGTGTGTGTGTTCACGGACAGCCAGAGTGTGTGTGTCAGTGTGAGTCAAAGGACAGTACACAACCATAGTAAATGTGCAAAACGTAACAAACTCACGGAATACCAGCCTGTACATCAGGAAACGTATTGTGTGGCGGCGCAGACCATGGTGTTGAACTTCACATACTGCAAAATTTTGATCAATCAAGTCACTCACGCACTTCCTTGCAGAATCAGTGAGTCATACCGTACACACACACTACTGCCGCGCGAATGCTCAATCAAGTTTCACGACATACCCACTGGTATAATAAATCAGCTGTGATCCTTTGTATCAAAAGTGAAAACATTAAAACCAGCAGTGAAGGTCCATCTATAAACACACACACACACCACACACACCACACACACACACACACAATGCGTGGCGAGTGAGTCGGTTTCGGGGAAAAAGAAAGTGGGGAACAAAAAAATTGAAGCAAGAAGGAAAAAATGAAAGGAAAAAAGTGGGAAAATTCGACAGTTCAGGGCCCCCTTATTCTCCACATTAAGAGTTCTTATGAGTGATGGGAGATCGAGCCCTGTCATACTTGTCCTGCACCTCAGAAACAGCAGGCGACCAGAGTGACGATTTGAGAAGCAGTCTGGACCTCAGACCCCAGAACATTAACCTCCAGCACTGTCCAGCCTATGATGAAGAAAAAGAAACACACCGAAAGTGCTGGGGAGGACCCAGAGAAGCTCTGCCTTCACCTGCCCTTTGAGCAGTCCTGTACCACCCTGCCTTGGAGGCCTGTGCTGTGTTGACGATGGGTACAGGCACACAGCCCATGATGTTCTACAGCGACAAACCTGGCCAGAGGGTGCAGAACTGCAGATGCAGCTTTGGGGCGGCCGTCAAGACCTCGAGAAGACTGTGGGGTTCATCGTGGCTACAGGACTGAAAAGCTGACGCAACCAGTAAAATCAACCACAGAAGGAGGAGGAGGAGGAAAAAAAAGGAGGAGGAGAAGAGGAGCTGGAAGAAGAAGAAGAAGAAGAAGAAGAAGAAGAAGAAGAAGAAGAGAAGGAGGAGGAGGAGGAGGAGGACGAGGACGAGGACGAGGACGAGGAGGAGGAGAAGACGAAGAAGAAGAAGAAGAAGAAGAAGACAGTGTGTGAAAGATCAGGATGCAGGGGATGGCTAGGGTTCTAGAGAACGTCCAGAACTTTCCTCGAGCTCACCTCGCTGTAGACATCACCCATGGGAGTGACATCCCAGCCGACGACCTTGGCTGCAACAGACACGACTGTGGGCCCCCTACGCAAACAGCAGAACTGTATCCTAACTGCAGTCCCAAATAGTGCGTGTTGCCTTTAGTTTCGGCACTTTTGCCCATTAATCTTGGCATGGTATCCAACGCAAAGAAAGGATATTTCAAAAGGAAATGCGATTTCTGTGATGAAATACAGTAATGTACCCTCCCCCCCTTCTGATGATTGAATACATACCAAAGTATCGTCTGCTTACGCACGTTCAGTCATAATCGGGTCAGCCTGGTCACTATGAGAGAGTCAGCGTGTGAGAGAGAGAGAGAGAGAGAGAGAGAGAGAGAGAGAGAGAGAGAGAGAGCCTGCATGCTGATAACAAAGCATCTTCCAATGCGCGGGAACTTTGCTGAAGGCACACGATCGCTGGAACTGGCTCTGTGACGGACAACACGTACCATGCGTGCGGCAGTGGGAAAGAACGAGTAGGCTACATCCGCAAGGGAGTGTGCATTGCTGTTGGCTGACATTCAGCTGGGAGCGCTGGGCGCCCACACACGACCCTATCCAGTCTCTCCACGTCAGCTTTCTCCAGACAGCTGAAGAAGAAAAACGTGGTCGTGGATGAGGCTGGACCGCATCACGGGCAGGGTAAAAGATGTGTTCAGGATGGTTTCTCTTGACTCTGAATTGTCAAAGCTTCCACAGGAATGTCCTGCGCATGCCTGCACCCTACGTGAACACAGCGCAGGCTTCCAAGGGTGGTGCAGGATTGCTCCCAGCTAGTTGGTTCGACAGTTGAGAACAGTACCTCTCCCAGTCCTCCCCGCACCTCGTGTGAATCTTTTTTCTTTGTCGAAGTTTCCACAGGAAGGTAGGCGATTAATGACTTCATTGAAGCAGGCGTCGATGTGTGGAAGTCCGCTACATGACTGAGCCGAGGTACTTGTAAGTGTACACAGTGCGCGCTTCCTCATCCTTGAAGACGAGTGGTTTGGACAAAACATGGCTTCTTGCGGAAGTCGATGACCGTCTTCTCTGTCTTGATGACGTCAAGTGCCAAAAATACCTGTCACTCCACTTCAATGGTTAGCTGGCTGTCTTTTGGTACATGCTTTGGGCAGCGTGCTGCATCATCAGTCCTGAGAGTGACGTGTCATCTGCAGACTTGATCTGCAAGACTGCAGGCCTCTCTTGTTTGGCAGTCAGCAGCGCTACTGGTGAAGAGGAAGAGAGAGAGTACACACCCCTGTGGTGCACCATTCCATCCCATTCCCCTCCCCACCCCCCACCCTCTTTCCTGAAATGACATGTACATCTGGATAATAAGCAAGCTGAGTCTTAAAAAAAATATTGGACAGTCTTTCTGAGGCCAGCCCAGACTCCCTTTGAAGCCCCATATAAAAACAAGCAGAAAACAAATAAAACAACAACAACAAAAACCCCACTGATTTCTGTACAATGCTAAATCTATTGATGGAGTCGTTCTTGGATGCACTAACCCAAAGGGATTCCCCAGGAATCCCCCCCCCCCCCCCCCCCCCCCCCCCTCTTCTGCGTTCCTGAAATGCACACAGATGTAGCAGGCAAGTTGAGGCATATAAACGTACTCCCAGTACAGTCATTCATCAAGCTGTACCGTTGCTGGTCCTCCTGTGCCCACCCTCTCTCTCACCTTCTCATCGCCGCCTGTCTTGGAAAAGCATAATTATGTACCTAGAAAATACAAGGTGCAAAGCATATAAACGTACTCCCAGTACAGTTACAGACAGGGAAGACAATTTCTAGTTAGTGCAGTGGTTATTTCCCTTATCAGACTTGATTTTTAAAAAATTATCATTTATAGCCGTTAGTAACG
Source organism: Conus betulinus (assembly GCA_016801955.1). Lineage (NCBI taxonomy): Eukaryota > Metazoa > Mollusca > Gastropoda > Neogastropoda > Conidae > Conus > Conus betulinus. The sequence continues at coordinate 13,338 of JADBJO010008466.1, forward strand.
GTTATTCTGGTAAAATAAAACATCGGGCATCATTGCTGATCCATAATGAGCATACCTACAAATTTTCATAAAGATCGGCCCCAGAAGTTTTGTCTGGAGCGAGTGGAACACATTTTGACCATGGACAGACGCACAGACAGACAGACACACAGACAGCATTCTTTCGTTCCCATTGTAAAGTACCCCCTGTTCTATAAGAACTGGGAGTACAAAAAGTGAACTCGATGCAAAATGACGAAAAGGTTGACAGTCTTTGAAGCAGTCCCTAAAAGGTCCCCCACCTCATCCCCACCTCATCATCGAACCCCTCTGCATCATCCACAGCATACCCCACCCCAGTTTCAAAATAACAGGAAAACCTATTTCTGGGAAACGAACAACCTGAGCTGAAGATATTGATGAAGTCGTTCTCTGGGGACGACCCAAAAATGCATCCCTCAAGGCGTCATTCCCCCCGCTATTTGCCCCCCCTCTGTTTTTGAGACCCCCGTACATCAGGATGATAGCGAGTCTGACGTCAAAATATTGACGAGGTCCTGTTGAAGGCGACGTAAAATCAGGATGATAGTTGTTTGTGACTGCCTGAAGATCAATGGTGCGTTGGTCCTGTTGAAGGTTACTTAAATTTGTCCCGTTGTTTGTCCTGCCTGAAGATCAATGGCGCGTTGTGTCTGTTTTGTTACTTCATCATTTGTTCCAGTCGATTTGTCGGTTCCAGTGACTCTACTTTCGCTCTTATGCTAAAGTACCACCATCCACCCCCCTTCCACCTTCCCTCCTTCCCGAAGCTTCATCCTTCCCCACACTCCCCACCTCCCTCCCCCACAAAGTTCCCCGCCCTGTTCTATAGTGACCAGAATTTCCTGAATCGCAGCAATTTAAGGCTAAATCTTTGGTTATTTATGTATTTATCCCAATTTACACACACACACACACACACACACACACACACACACACACACACACACACGCACATTCTAATATTACTTAATGTGGAAAGATGTTAAGTTGAACACACACACACACACACACGCGCGCGCGCGCGCGTGCGCGCGCACACATACACACACTCCTCTTCACTAGCTATTTCTGGGAAACTAATTCTCCAGGAAACTAGAGTGGAGGTTAAAAAAGGGGGTGGGGATAGGGGAGGAGAGACAGAGCGAAAGACAGACACACAAAAAACCGAGGCACCGACAGTAGATTTGTTAGGGAATTCTTTGGCAGACATACAGACTTTACTGTAAAACTGGGAGAACTTGACGCATAGGTTTTCAGTCTGGGTCTTTCCGGAGTTAAAAGACATGAAAAGAAGAGGATTATTCTCCTGTGAGGAAAGTACTTTGGCGAAAATTTCTCGTAAGAAAATTCTACTCACGTGACAAGAAAAAGTACTCTCTCTTACGGGAGAACAATAGTCCACACGTTAAAAAGAAAAAAAAATGAAAAAGAACATCTCTCTCTCTCGCGCGCGCGCGAAATTTTACTCTCGCGACAAGAAAAAGTACTCTCTTACAGGTGAACAGTAGTCCACAGGATTTAAAAAAAAAAAAAAAAAATAAAAAAAAAAAAATAATCTCTCTCTCTCTCTCATCTTTAGTCTTTATGCCTCTATATCAATCTGTTTTCTCTTCTTTTCTGTGCGGTTTTTTTTTTTTTTTTTTTTTTAGGTCTCTGCTTGTCTGTCTCTTTTTATATGCCTCTCTCTCTATTTATCACTCACTCACTTTCGCTCTTTCTCAGTATGTCTTTGCTACGCTCAGAATTTGTGCGTGTCTCAGTATCTAACCACAGTTCGGTTTCTTTCCCCGTTTCTCCGAGTCTCTGTCTCTCCCACCCAACCTTTACTCTCGCCAATCCGTGCCTCCTTTCTCTGTTTCTCTCTCTCTCTCTCTCTCGTCGTGTGTGTGTGTGTGTGCGTGCGTGTGTGTGTGTGCGTGCGTGCGTACGTCTGTTAGTGCGTGCATGTGCACGCGTGTGCGCGTTTGCGTGTGGGTGCGTGCACACACACACACACACACACACACACATGTACGCGCGCACATTCAGATTCCACTTTTACACGCCCTCCTGTCTCTTGTTCTGGGACTCGGAGTTAACATAGCGCGCTCATGAATGTTAAGAAGAGACAATCAGCATGACGTAAGAAGTGCAGCTGTTGGTCAAGTCAGAGGCTTTTACATGTACTTGAGAGAGAGGGGGGGGGGGGGGGGGATGGGAGTAGGGGGGGGGAGAGAGAGAGAGAGAGAGAGAGGGATTGGAGGAAGAGGAGAAAAGGGGTAGAGAGTGGGGGGGGGGGGGGGAGGAGGAGGAACAGAGTAGGAAGGAGGTGGGGAGAGAGCCACACACACAGAGAACAGAGAGAGGAGGAGGAGGAGGAAGGGAGGGAGGGATGGAAGGGGAGTGGGAGAGTGAACGCAAATGTTTTTTATTCAAAAGACCTTGGCCACAGTTGAAGGAGGGCAATACATATTCACAAACACGACGACGGAGATAGAAAGAGACCCACGGATATAGACATGGACATCGACAGACATGGCAAGAGACAGAGACTGGAACACAGAGTAGAAAGGAAGAGGAGACGGGGACAGTTTCTGTGTAAGAGGGAGACAGAATCTGAGATAAAGGACCTCAACAAGCGAGACAGACGAAGGGAGAGACAGAAACAATGATTCAGAGACTTATGGAAAGATGGGGAGAGATTGTGTGTAAGAGGGAAACAGAATCTGAGATGAAGCGTTTGAAAAGCATGACAGACCGAGGGAGAGACAGAAACAAAGAGTCAGAGACTTACTAAGACAGAGTCCCAGACACAGGGACAGCCTGATGGACAACGGCAGAGACAGACAGACAGACATACAGACAGACAGACAGAGAGAGAGAACACTGAAACGTTACTACTTTCCACCAGAGCATTTCAACAGACACTGCAGTGAGGGGGGGGGGGGGGGGATGGCAGGGGAGATGTGAGGGAAAGAGGAAGAGGGGGGGGTGGTGAAACGGGAAGGGGAAGGGGAGGGGAAGGGAGGAAGCGGTGATCATCACTCACACTATCCCGGTGCTTACTGGAAAATTTGTGCTGCTCCACAATCCAACAAATATCAGCATGGATTACCTTTAAAGGAGATTTAGTGTGCATGTTTCATTTCCTAAGTCCATTCAAAGGTCAGCATGGATTTCCTGTACAGAGCCAGCGATGAATGTACATTTCCATAATCACCTGAATGTTTGCATAATTAGCACTCACCTCTCACCAGTTTGTTCTTTGGTGTTGAAATGTCTACATTCAATGACATGTCAGTAGTTTTAGCAATCACCGATATTTTCTGGTGGTAAGATTCTGCAGATTTCTTGACCGTTCAAAATCTAAAGCGATTCACCTACACTTTGATATCTCTACATGTTCAGTAAACTGTCATGACCCAATGCTGTTTAAAAATTAGCAACCAGATGTCAGAGCTGGTATGACTTAAACAAAGGATCTCTATGTGTATAATAAAGGACATGTATGTGTGTCCACTGAATATCTGCATGATGTTCAATGCGTATACTGACCTGCCAACACAAAAACGGTCTATGGTGTACTTTCTCACATAAAACAGGTGTATTTTGGAGAGAAAAAAAAAAAACTATGCATTTCATTTTGGTAACATTCATTGTTTCGTAACTCTTCTTATGGCCTGAAGGATCATCAGTTGATGAATTTCCCTTGCTTCATTTTGAGTTTTCACATACTAATTTCATAAAAAAGCACAGAACTTTTATTCCCCAGTCAATCCATCTTTTAAATCAGAACCTTTTATCAAGCAAAACTTGTTTTTTACCTATGAATTCTGAATTTGTATTAGGTGAGAGTGCGCATGTGCATGTTTGTGTGCACATGCATGTGCACATGTGAGTGTATGTTTGCGTTTGTGTTTATATACATGTGTGTGTGTTGTACGTGCATGTGTGTGCGCGCGCAAGGGCGTGCACGTGTGTGTGGTGAGCAGGATGGATGGATACCTGTCTGTGAGTGTGGGCATGTTTGTGCAAACTTGTGTATGTGCATGGGTGTATTTGTGGGACTGTAAATGTGTCATATAATATCATCATTTTACACAAATTTGTTTGATTAATCGTTAAATTTACATTTATAAACATTTTTTTATTGTGATTTTTTTGGGGGGGGGGGGGGATAATATACAATGTAAATGATGTGATTACGTATGAATGTGCAATATAAATGATATGTATAATATAATGTGCAATGAGTTTATGAAATGATTATGTTCTGTGATGTTGATAATTTTTTACATTTTTTGTGTTTGGGTCGGTTTCTAGTGCTGTGTTTTTTGTGTAAAATGCACCTGGACCAAATTTCTCATGAGGAGATAATAAAGTGTCTCTTATCTTATCTCTTATCTTATCTTATCTTAACTAACACTGCTGAACCGTCAAACAGACATGCATGCACAGTTCCTGTAAAACATATGACAGCAACAGTCCACAGATTCAGAACTCAAGCCATGCCCAATGTAGTGTATAAAACAAAACTTTGCTACAATTTTTGCTTGGCATGTTTTTCACACTGAGAGAGATGCATGTGTCATACTGTGTGTGAAATAATAAAATATGCCAAAAAGCGTATGGATAGGCAGGTCTGCATATAGTTCATTGACGTAATCCACCGGATGCTGACGTACATATCTTCTTAAGACCTTTTATATGTATGTTTCATTGCCACAGTCCATTAGAAACCTGCAAGCATCCCCTTTGCAGGATCTGAACTGTGTGTACTTATTTTTCTGCGTGAGAACACACATACATTTCAGGCACTCTGCATATGTGTTCACCAGTGACATCAAATAACCCAAACTTGCCGCACGATCTTTCACCTAAAATTATGATCTGTGCTCATGCATATGCATGAAAGGGTTCAATCCCAAGCACATATATACTGACTTTGGATTGGAAAATCTGCCTAAGTCCTTCAGAGACATTGAAAGGGGTCAGACTCAAGATCCTTCAACAGCTGGTCACCACACCACTCTTCATGTTAGCTGTCACTGTTCATTTCTCAGTGGTTCTTCTCTATGACAGTACAGAAAGGAGAAGCAAGTCAAAAATACTAAATCCACACACACATGAAGCACCATCACAGACACAGGAAAAACAACAGCAACCTTCACACGTAACTGCACGCTCATCTTTTTAATTCAAATGAAGACACACAAGATGCAAACCACACACCAGTTCCACCATACCTAACAGCACACTCACGTTTTTCATTCATATGAAGACACACAAGATGCAACCACACACCAGCTCCACCATACCAAACAGCACACTCACGTTTTTCATTCAAATGAAGACCCACAAGATGCGACCATCCACCATACTAACACACCACATTTTTCATTCAAATGAAGACCCACAAGATGCACCATTTTTTCCACCACCATTTCTCTTCTCTTTCTCTCCCTCTCTGTTCGTTCACTCCACAGCTCTCTCCTATCATTCAAACACTTGTCCGTACAATTTAAAACACCTGCTCCTGAGATACAAGCTACCATTCCAATGGCCAAAGAAAAGCTACGTTTCATGACCAGCTTTAGCAGTGTGCTGGGAATTAAATCTGGGTTTAATAGACTGTGTAACAGACTGAACGTATCAAGTTCAATGAACTGTTGCTGATCGCAGCTTTTTGTCAAATATTCAGAAAAAACACTTCGCTTTCATGGAACATTTCCAGAATTCTCAGCCAGAGATTTTTTTTTGTCTTCTGTTGTGTAACTTTGTGGACTGCCTCATGCGTCGCAAGACACAGGAGCGTGTAAGTTGTGTAACGCCTGGGAAACGTTCTTCTCTCCGTTAAAGAACCTTCAGCTGCACATTAAGTGAGCACCACTCCCACTGGCTGAAGACACAGTTTCCATGTTTCTTTCTGTATTTCTTTTTCCTCCCTCCCATATTTTTCTTCAAGCACAGTTTACTTCAGATACATAAAAGCCCAATGTAAAATGAAAAATCAGGTAACCCAAAAACAAAACTACGCAACTCGTCAGTAGTTCATATCCATTTCAGCCATTAAAACAGAAATCAAAAGAGAAACATTTGGCATTCAGATCCTGCACCTTGTTAAAAGCCTTGCCCTTGTCTCACCCAGACCACAGTTAAAGCTTGGGCTGAATTTCAATACTCAATGTGCCCTAGATAAAAACTGATCCGATTTTCTACACATCTCTACAGATCTGTCCATTGCCCCATAAATAAAATTAAGAATAGAGCTGCAGATTTGTTTCAAGATTTTTTAAAAAAAAAAAACAATCTCCACACAATGATTTGACACTGAATGGTCAAAATAGAAAATCAAGAATGAAGATACAATTACATTTAATGATTTGTTTTTGTCGCTATCTTTGCAGAGTTTCGTTTGATGATTTCGTTTTTTTGTTTTAGGGCAACACTTGCCAAGTGTAGACTGTACTAGGCATGGAAATGAATGAAAACAACCAACCCTTTTCTCCCGAACGTACAGTATATACAGTAGGGTGAACCAACAGAATGACAGACAAACATGTCTTTCCTTTTAGCGGACAAGACTAATTTCCCCATCTTTTTTTACCTCGTTTTTTTTTTTCTTTTGTCTGCTTTCATGAAAATCTGTCCCAATTACAAAGACAATTTATCCCAAATTTTAAGTTTTGATTAACCGAGTACTATTCAATTCAAATAACACAATACATCATCTTGATCTACTTAGAATACAAACATGTTTTTTTTTCTTTTTTTTTTTTTCTTAAGTACTGAAAGCTTCAAACGATAATATATTTTTCCACTGAAATCATTTTTGTGGGTTATACTGCTCAAGATACCTTTGAATGCAATTAATTTCTCTCTTTCTTTCTGTGTACGCAGGCTGATACTCCTGTGGACACTGCGTGTACAGAAAGCAGTGGCGTTTTGTGTGTATGACCATGTTTCATCCCGCCATTAAGGCAGCCATACTCCATCTTCGGGGAAGGTGCATGCTATGTGTAACGTGTCATCCATACCAACGGCCAAACTGGCCTTCTCTTCCGAAAGTTGGTGATGGGATTTTACATGTGTGCAAGATGTTGTGCGTGCGTTCACACACGGAACCTCGGTTTATAGTCTCATTCGAAGGACTGTATGGAGAATGGAGTCAAAACCAATGTTAACTCCGAGGGAAAAATCCCCCTGTACCGAAATTCGAACCCACAACCCCAGGATCAGGAGTCCGGCGCTCTACCAACTGAGCTATTCCGGCCCCCAATGATTTTTTTTTTTTTTTTTCACAAGAAAATTAAATTTTCTAACTATTCCATTACTTGTTTAATGTGTCATCTTAGACACTGGGAAAAAAAAAAAACAAACAAACAAAAAAAGTTCACTAAATAATAAGAATCAATTAAATTAAAAAAAAATTTAAAAAGGAAGTGAACTGCTTTTTGATGTGCGACTTCAGGCTATTTATTCTTACTACTTGGAGCCGACGACTACCTTGCACAAAGAGATGTAAAAGTGTAATACACAGCCATGGAATGATGGAACGCAGGCGGAAGGTTTCAATGCTCCATTACTGCTGCTTTCCTCAGTGCCGCCATCTGCTGTTGGTTTGATGGTGGGTGTGCTCCCAATGCTAGGTACTGTAGCCCTGGGAGTTGTCTGCGTAGCATCATCGCCGCAGTCGTCGTCTGACTGACTCCTCCTCCGCCTCCTTCAACCAGGGTAATGAATGCCTCCATCTGGTCGAAAGCAGAAATGGAATTAACGGCAAGTATGCGCTTACACACATACAGTAGTGAGTCGTGCAAACACACACATGCACACACACACACACACGCACACATGTATACATACACACACACACACATGCAGGCATACACACATATACACACACACATACACACACACACACACACACACACACACACACACACACACACACACACACATATACACATACATACACTCTCTCTCTCTCAGACATGGATGCACACACAGATGCCTACACACACATCCCCCTCTACATATACAGACTACAGTCAACACCAGCCTCACAGCTCCAGAGCTGTAAAGGCCTACAAGCATAAAAAAAGTAGCAGTCTGACATAGGTCTTGGTTCTATTTAAGCTGCTCCCAAGTCTTGTGAACAGGGTGGTTTTTTTTTTTTCTTCAATGTCTTGTTTTTGAGGTAGCGTTTCCTCACAGCGCAGCGTTGTCAATGAAATCCATGCAACAGCCCCGGAAAGCACTGCAGTTAGCTGTCGGCTGTTGTTCTGTTTTTACAGCCAATCCAGCAGTCAAACTTTTTTTTTTTTTTTTTCTTCTCCCCCCCCCCCCCCCCCCCCCCCCAACATTTCAACTGATCCAACTTCATTCCACAGTTCTTGAAATGCTTACAAATACAAAATCAGAGCCAAGGTTTCTCGGAAAGTCCTTCATATTTTCACAAGAACTGGAACTGTTTGGTTTGGTCTGGTTCCAATTGGTTTGGTTTTTAAAGGAAGGGCTTCCAGGTGTCTACCTTTGTGCCCTTCTCACAGTACTTTGAGACTGGCTTGGAAGCTAGTGCTTATATTCCTGCATTGCTGAAAAGCGTTCAAAGGACAACTGTCCTTCTTGCAGAAGAACAATGTATCCGCTTCGCACAGATGAAAAGTACCAGACTGACCAGAACCAAGAATACATGTAATTACTGACAGCAGAAAGGTATCATTCTTATTGTACAGGAACAACCGTCCAGTGTCTTGAGCATACAAAAAACAAACAAACAAAAACCATCATACTTAAAGCACCACTATCATCTCCTCCCCCCCATCCTGTCCGCAGTTTCCTGAACTGCGTTCCTATCATCCTCTCCCAGAACAATCCCCACAATTCTTCCTCTCTCTCATACAGACATGCAACACAGACCAAATTACTGAACTTGTGCCACAACTTCTGTTTTTGAAAACAAAAACAAAAAATTCTATTGCACCTTACGTCATCTGCTGAACTGTCTGCGGCTGACCTTTACAAATGGGAATTCAGGCCTTCCGACCACTACAGTGGCAGGGCCCCCCTCTCTTTTCCGTCAAAGTTAACTGTCGTCGCACTACCATCATCACTCACTACGGGTATTTCCCATACGTCGCCTAAAGTTTTGCTCACCATACCTCGCAGGTCTCCAGACACCCCAGCTTTTTGTGAAGGAATAAACCTTTGCCATGGATCATGGTCTTCATGGACCCTTGTTGTCTTCATGAATAACCTTTGCCATAAATCATGGGTCTCCACCGACCCTTGTTGTCTTCTGAAGGAATAAACCTTTGCCATAGATCGTGGGTCTTCATGGACCCTTGTTGTCTTCTGAAGGAATAAACCTTTGCCATAAATCATGGGTCTCCACCGACCCTTGTTGTCTTCTGAGGAATAAACCTTTGATTTCACGGGTCTCCATGGACCCTTGTTGTCTTCTGAAGGAATAAACCTTTGGTGTTCACAGGTCTCCACGGACCCTTGTTGTCTTCTGAAGGAATAAACCTTTGGATTTCACGGGTCTCCACGGACCCTTGTTGTCTTCTGAAGAATAAACCCTTACCGATATGCTGTGGGTCTGCTCAGACCCATGACACACTGACTTTTTGTTTTTGTTTACTCTTTGTCTTTAAAATGCATGGGTCTGGCCAGACCCATGACATACAGCACTCAGGTTTTTTTCTTTGAGAGTGCGGGTCTGCTCAGACCCATGACGTACTGGGACTTTTTGTTTTTAACTCTCAACAGTTTTGAGATTTTTGCATTTTGCATGACGGACGTTCTTTGTTTCGTACCATTCTGTGCATTTTCTCTAAATAATATAATTTTTGTGATGAATGTGTCTATTTTGGGTTTTTAGGTGATACATTGCTTCAGATTACAAAAATGTTGTTTAAATACCATAATTCCGGAAAGAACTGTCGATCACCAGTAATCGAAATTCAAGGGAAAGAACTGAAGAGAGTTAATTCTTTGCTTACCGATGAAATCAAACAGTTTTTGTACAGATGTAGGGCCATGGCTTGTTGACAAAGTCATCAAAATGTGGTGAAGACAGCTTTCAAAATGAAGCCAGTCATCAAGACACAATCATGAGCATGGGGTCATTTTCAGGCCCACGATGACTGGGAAAGGTGAACTTTGGGTCGTGTCTCTCACCTGTGAGCGGATCTTTTTGTGCTCCTCTTCCTCCTCTTCTTCGGCCTCCGCGTCGTACCACTTGATGATGACCTGCTCCTCCAGGATGTCCTTGTCATACAGGTACTGCACCACCTTCGCCAACAAGCTCAGCATGCGCTCACTCTCCACCGCAAAGTCCTGAAAAACAGCCGTCCATAGAACTAACTGCACCACCTTCCCCGACAAGCGCGTGCTCTCCACTGCAAGTCTCGAAAACAACCGTCCATAGAACTAACGCACCACCCTTTCTCCAAGCGATCACTCTCCCTGCGAAAAAACATCCGTCCATAGAACTAAATGCACCACCCTTTCTGACAAGCACCTTGCGTCCTGAAAAACATCCGTGAACTAAATGCACCACCTTCGCCAACATGCTCAGCATGTGATCACTCTCCCCTGCCAAGTCCTGAAAACAGCCATTAGTCCATGTTGTTTAGCAGACTTACAAATAATTCTTCATAAAATTTGTTTTAACATCCGCCAGCAGTTATCTCACTTTGAAACAAAAAAAAAAACAACAGATTTTCTATAAAAAAAACACACACTGGAATTTTGTGAGCACCTTTGATCTGTAAACTCTTAGATCAGAAGGAACCTGTGGATCTCTTGCAGCACACAGCACACTGTACTGACCTCCAGGGAATGCAGACAGTCCCACTGAGCCTCCGTGTTCTTGATGTAGTGTTTCAGCAATCCTTTGTGACTGTCAACGTGCTGCAACAACGCCACACACGTCAACAACACACCACCACCACTCTGATCCAGGGGGGCAGCTTCAGCGTCTTATGTGCCGTAACAACACCCCCATCAACAGCACGTCACATAGCAACAACACATCACACATCAAGGACACATCACACATCCACAACACCACACACATCAACATCACATCACATGACAACACACACAACAACACACACATCAACAACACACACACAGAACACACATATCAACAACACATATCAACAACACAACACACATCAACACCATCACACACATCAACACACACACACACATCAACAACACAGCACATGTCAACAACACAGCACAAGTCAACAACACAACACACATCAACAACACCACACACACCAACAACACACGTCACACATTCACAACACCCAACCACACTGACCAAGAAAAAGGTCATATCTTCTCTCTAGCTATGCCAACACCTTTTAAAAACCAAATCACATCAATTAAACTGTCCCATAATTTTTTCTTTCAAATAAATTACCAGTAAGACTGGTTCCAACCTGCAAAAAAAAATCTGTCTCCGGACCTGCCAAACACGCTTAAATGTATGTATAGTACTTAAAAACATTAACAAAACTTGTACATATAGAGTACTTAAAACATTAACAAATCTGACATATCATATGTTTATGCTTACAAAACTAGCCGAACAAAAACACTAACGAAACCCCACACATCGATATGCTTACAAATCTAGTTGATTTAAAAACATGAACAAAACCTCATATATTGTTGTGCTAATTACCAAACTAGCTCAATAAAAACATTAACAAAACCTTGCACATTGATATGTTTATGCATATAGAACTAGGTAAATCAAAACATTAACAAAACCTCACACATCGAGATACTAATGATTACCAAATTAGCTGAATAAAAACATGAATAAAACCTCACACATTAATATGCTAATGATTACCAAACTAGCTGAAAAAACACACATCGATATGCTCACACTTTACAAAACTCTCCAATAACATGCAACAGGTCAACAAAGACTGGGCAGGGCTACATAACCCCTCTACCCTGTTGCACATGACTCTGGGTGATCCCCAACTGCTCGTGTCCATGAGGGCGCTCTGGCCACTCACTGATAAGGGGCGTTCATACACACACAATTCTCTGTGTACTCTAGCCTTTCCCTAAGTCATGGGTCTGAGCAGACCCGTACTGTCAAAGACGAAAACCTGAGAGCTGTACGTTGTGGGTCTGGCCAGACCCATGCATCCTAAAGACAAAGAGTAAACAAAAACAAACCAGCCTGTTACGTCGTGGGTCTACGTCGTGGGTCTATGTTGTAGGTCTGCTCAGACCCACGCGATGTATGGCAATGGTTTACTCCTTTACAAAAAGCTTGGGTCTCCAGACGCCCACGTCGTATGGTGCTCAAAATTGTAGGCGATATGGGAAAGGTTCACGCAATTCAAGTTCATTTTCAGCTAGTTGACTTACAAGTCCTCACAGCAGCCAGTACTGTTGTAGAAAAGCATGAACTGTTCAAGACAACAGTCACCCTGTGCTTTCACTCCCAGTCGTAGTTACAAACCAGCGGACTACGCACAAACCTTTCCAGGGATGTTACATAAAAAAAAATTTTTCCAGGGATGCTACCATGAAAAAAAAAACAAAAAAAAAAAAAAAAAACAAAAGAAATCAAACAAAAAAAAAAGAAAGCAGAAGTTCTGTCATGAACAAAACCCCAAAGAATTTGTTGATAGAGGAAAAGCACACTTTCTTTTAAAAAAAAAAAAAAAAAAAAAAAGAAAAAAACAAAAACCTGACAAAAACCTGTCATAGAATCCTTTTAAACTTGGTCCTCTGAACTGAACGGAAACACATCAGACAAGATGTTGCCACAAGAACAGAAAGCCAAAGAGAGAAAAGAGCGTAGCTGCCTCCCCTCACCCTCAACACAGCTGTCAAGAGCTCTTTGCCGGTGGCCTTCTCGTGCTGCGTCAGCGGCATGTCCACCAGCACCTTCACTACCGCCTGGTGCACGTCCTTGATGGCGATGTTGTAGGCATGTCTGAAACACACCCACAAAGTTCTCTATGACAGTATGACGGCATCAAGTTCTCTGTGACAGTATGACAGCATCAAGTTCTCTATGACAGTATGACGGCATCAAGTTTCTCTGCGACAGTATGATGGCATCGTGTTCTCCATCACAATATGACTACATCAAGTTCCCTAGAACAATCTGATGGCATAAAATCTCATTCCATGGTAGTATCCACATGTGCACACATGGTCATAGCAATGCTCGCCTCCCCAATATTCGCATATACCCAAAGTACCAAACCATCTGCGCCATTTTGGTGACCATCCCATTAGAAACTAACCAGTTAAAACTGATCTGTTTGCAGTAAGTTGGACCACATGCATCGGATGCTAAACAATCTTTAAAAAATGTGTATATTGTTGAGCCCAGAGAAACGCGGACAAACGAGTCACAAGTGATTTCTTGTGGACACACAACGCGTTTCGACCTCTTAGGTCTTCCTCAGGTGAAACAAGACAGACAAAATAACGAAAATGCACTTAGCTTTGATCGCTTCAGATTGCTTCTGAGTTCAGCGCAAGGAAGGCCTTCCTTGCGCTGAACTCAGAAGCCATCTGAAGCGATCAAAGCTAAGTGCAGTTTTCGTTATTTTGTCCGTCTTTGTTTCACCTGAGGAAGACCTAAGAGCTCGAATCGAACGCCTGAACATCACTTGTGACTCGTTTGTCCGCATTTTCTCTGGGCGGTTCGCTGACATTTTTTAAAGATCAGTTAAAACTGGTTTTTGCAGCAGTAATATTGAACCACATGCATCATGCACACAAGCTCAATCTTAAATGTGTATATTTGTTGAGAATTATTCCCAATTCGCATACATATCCATGATTTGTTGTGGTCAACAAGGGAGAATACTCTCGGGCATAGAGGGAGCAAGGATTCCGTCACAGACTTACTTGAGTGAGTTCACCTCCAGGATCAAGTTGTCCAGTTTAATGTTTAAAAACCTTCGCTCGGCTCAGCGTGTCTTTGAGCTCCGAATAGAAACCTGAACATCACCAACACACAACATTAACACTGTATTCTATACACAACCCCTCATGTACATGTTTGCTCTGTCATCAAATATGAACATTCCTAAAACACAGCATGTAATTTTTTTTTGTGTGGCTATTTCACATCCATACTCAATGATTACCTAACAACTGAACACACCACCTACACACAATGTTTTCACAGCCACGTTCTCTCTAAGCTCCCATCCAAAACCATCACCCACACACATTAAAACTGCCACCCCCGCAGCATTTCAAACACCAAACTGTCAATCGCAAGATCTGAAAATCGCCAACAATGTTAAAACAATGGGTTCCAAACCACAGGCACTTGATATGCACATCCTCTGTCATCATTTCTAGGCTCTGCTAAAATTGATGGAAATTCTTGAATGGTTCTTATGTCCCCTGATTGAAACTTCCACACTGATTACGATGACATCTATTAACACATTTTTCCCTGTGCCTGCAACATAAGGGCAGGATCATATCTAACCACAGCAAACCTACTTTCAAATTCATCTAACACAACAACAACAAAAACTTTCACTCTATTATTCAATAATCGAACAATGGTCATGTCTGAAACTTAATAACACAGTGAAGCATTATCACAACAAAATGGTGGATTAACAGCTGAAAAACATTCACTTTTTTCATATTAAAACTAAAAAGATCAGCAAAAACTGGGTTCTTTACTGTGATAATATACAACTCATGCACGTGTTATGCAATAAATGCAAAACACTTAATCAAATGATGTAACAAAAAAAAAATTAAAAAAAAAAGAAAAATGGGGAAAAAAAAGATGATTACAGTATAAAATCTCTTTCAGACTCTCTCTTTCTCTCTCAAACATGTATTTACAAACACCAATTGATAGAAATCCAAAAGTTTATTACTCATTCAATGTATGTTCACAAAAGTGCAGCATTGGCACAAAATACTGTAAAGTCTTTATATGTGTTTATGCACACGTGTGCACAATGAACATGCATTTATGTCATCATGTTACACCTATACACATATGTCAAATAACAATATTCAGATCAGATTCAAAAACTTTATTATGCTGTCAGAAATACATCATGAAAGAATGTTGTCATTTGGACAATTTTAAACAGCAGATAACTGAAATTATTTTTACTACAAAACCTTCTTTTTAAAAAGTGTCGGCAATGTTTAAAAACATGAACACCTTTGGCATCTTATCACAAAAAGGCACCAAACACTTATAAAAGTATAAAATCTCTTAAGTATAGAAACCGATTCACAGGTATATAAATGTGGAAAAACGAAGAATTTCTTCATTACAAAAGCAACATCAATTTCATGGCGAACATTCTATTACATTATATCCAACCAAAAGCTCTTCAATGCTCAAAACTGAAAAAAAAAAAAAATTTTTCCATACAAAACACATATCAGATCACATCCTGACAAATACAAATATAGCATCAACCAGCACATATATTGCACCTGAGCACAGCTGACAGAAAACAAGACTTTGAATCAATGCTGGTTCTGAAATCACCATTTTTGTTCAACTGATCAGTGTGTACGTGCTCATTGTGTTCAGTTTTATATCTTTCTATTAAATGTGATTAGACCAGGGAAGAAAAATAAGTAGGCATGCTTGTGTGTGTTCATACATGTGTGTTAACTTGTTACAGTGTGCCTGCATGCATGCATGTGTGTGCCTGATTTTGTGCGCGTTCTTTGAAAAGAAACAAAGATTCAGCTTCAGAGTCTGGTCCGATGCCCTCTGACAGCAGGGCACACACTCTCATGCACAATCCTCTCTACATCCACACAGACTCAACAACAGTCATCGTGTTTTATATAGCCCCCAGATTCATTGCACTGTCCATAACCAACACCGATTCACACACTCATACTAATGTACTGCCACACAGCCTATTGCGATTCAGTGTGAGAAACCACAATGTCAGTTCTAAGTAGTAGCTTAAGCATAAATAACAGTGGAGTCCATATCCCTCCATTTACCCCCACTTCCATTCATCCCACATCACACATAATCTACAGAGATTTAAACACACACACACACACACACACACATCCCCTAAAAATATCCTAAAAGGGAGTGAACCCATGCTTCAACATGGCTGACAATGGCCATGGCGTTGTCGGACACTTGCCCCCACCCCCACACCACATAGTCACCCCAGACATGTATCGCACGCTCGCCCACCCCATCCACATCCACCCAGCCCCCCCAGTCACAGATGTGCACAGCCATGCCCACGACATGTCTGGTGATGTTGCCGACCGGCTGGAGCACAGACGACACCGTGAGACTGGAAACCCAGCCTGTGAGCCACTGGCAGCCAGTGATGAGAGCCTCCATGCCAGACAACGTCCCCTCCCCCACCGACAGATCACCCCCTTCACATAGTTCAACAATGGCTGCAGCACTGACATGCTGACATCCTCAAGGTACCCCTCCCCCATCACAACCCTCACCATGCCAACCAGAACCAGGCAGAAGACGCCAACGCCACACACAGGCCGAACAAACTCTTACTTCCGTATTCGTCCATCTCCTCTTCCGTCTCCTCCTCAAGGTCGGAAGGGTTGATGGACGACACATCGTCGTCATCGTCATCATCCTCGCTGCCATGTGGGGCAATGAGAGGTTCACCCCAGTCGGCGTTGTACTTGTCGTTTTCGTCATCGCTGTCTGCTTCCTCGGAGATGGCGCTGTACAGAAATGCTCGGCTCTTTGCTCCGTACTCAGGTGTGAATTCTGTTGAAGACAAAATTGGCACAGTTTTGTCACGCTCAAGCAAGCACCAATGTTTCTGTCACATTTGTAACTCACAATCAGACAAATCTGTTCCTGACACATAACCTATGTCTATAATACCCCTTGCTTCTGGGATGAAGACCACGGGCAAGATGAAGAGGCAGAGATGGGGGAATATTTTGTTTGTTTGCTGTTTTCCTTTTAAAATCAGTGTAACCTGCACGTCATACTCATAACACATAGAATACATACAGTCTTATCAATAGTTGCAAAGACGATTCAGTTCAATTCAAAGCATGTGATTTACAGTGCAGCTGACCACATCATGGCTATCCCTGGTCAAAGTCAACTCTCAGCACAGAGATAGAAAGATGACAGTAACCATTTGTACAAAACAGCATACCTGGGACCGTTTCCTCGGTATCGTCTGCAAACTCATCTTTGGGCGGAGTGTCCTGCAGACGTATGGATGGCGGCAAGGTGATGTCAGGACCCACCCTCACCTGGAACAAACGATCCACATCACCACCGTCATGAACCCATTCTACTCCCTGACCACTGTCACACAACTCTCATGGATGGCGCAACGTCCTGTGCAAAATGGACAGAAACACAACCAGCCACAGCAGTTCACACAGTTTAACTTTGACCCCGTGACTGCTGGCACTGTATGATGCACGCTGCTGCCAAAGGCAAACTGCGCCTAAAAACAAGTCACACATATTTAATCACACTGTCTCTCCTTCCCTGTAGGTGGCTTTAGCATGTCAACTGTTACCATGGCTTACATTCAGTTTCATTATACGATTAACAATTCGAATCAAACACAAATCAAGTTTCTTGTTCCATTTAGACATACTTCAACATATCACATGAAGAACGGGGGCCGGAATAGCTCAGTTGGCAGAGCGCTGGACTCATGATCCTGGGGTTGCGGGTTCGAATTTCGGTACAGGGGGATTTTTCCCTTGGAGTTAAACTTGGTTCTGACTCCATTCCCCATACAGTCCTTCGAATGAGACTATAAACCAAGGTTCTGTGTGTGAACACACGCACAACATCTGGCACACACATAAAATACCATCACCATCTTTCGGAAGAGAAGGCCAGTTTGCTGTTGGTATGGATGACACGTTACACATAGCATGCACCTTCCCCCAAAATGGAATATGGCTGCCTTAATGGCGGGGTAAAAAAAAAAAAAAAACGGTCATACACAAAACTCCACTGCCTGTCTATACAGGCAGTGTCCGCAGGAGTATCAGCCTGTGTACGCAGAAAGAAAGACAGAAAAAAAACATGAAGAACATTTTTTTTAACCAAGAGAATTACAAGCATAGTAGCAATACTACTTATATAATTTAACTGTTCACAAGCACAAAGCACTGACACTATGTCAAAGTCAAGTCATGCTCACGGAGATAACAAAAATTTTTTTCAAGTGAGAAAACACAGAACCAACTAAACTTGCATGTCATTTCAAAATAGCCCCCATTTGTATTGAATAAGAAAATATCAAGATAAAAAAAAGCAAGATGTTCATATTCCCTATAAAAAAAAAAAATGAAAAGATATGTCACACATATTCTGAAGAGACGCATCTTAATGCAATGAGATTTGTACAGTTCAGGATTCACATGGTTCTATTCATCAAAATTCCAGACTTTTGAACACATGACATTATTTTTCAAGGACTGTACAACTGACCCACAAATTGCCACACTCATCAAAAAAAACACAGCACACACTGATCACAAGGTCAGCTAATTTCTATAACCTGTGTCTGCAAATGACAGTGCCATTGTGCCATTAACATTTTCCTGGGAAAAAAAACTTCTTCAGGATGCCATTTCGGCACACATTTCTTTCAGTTCGCTCTCTCGATCACTTTCATTCTGGAGATTGATAAAACAATACAGACGCCAGGACATACAAACACAACAAACTTCCACGACATTTCAAACACCTTTTTCCACTAAAGCACTGGTGTTTTCTCATGGACTTTCAAGAATCTTCGCTGACTTTTATTTTTTCTCTGTTTCACGTTCCCATGCTAAATCTTCAGTCCAGTTAGACAGGGCAAGTTCTACAGTCTACTGCAGTGACCCCGCCGGTCCCCACAGCTTCTCCTGGACCTCCACTGGACTGGGCCACGTCTGGCGGCCTCTCAAGGCCTCTTAGACTAGTATAGACTCTTACATAATCATTTTTCAATATACACACCCCCATATGACAAAACCAGACAAGGAACCAACACGTGCAGAACACAAACCTCTGCACAGAGAACAGAACACTCCCTCCTGACAGCTACATCCAGGCACTGACAGCACAGACTCACGTTCCAGGACAGAATGGTCTGCGGCTGAACGCTGGTGTTGGCAAAGACCACCACACCATCACACAGGATGGCGTTGGTCAGCACACAGCCGTCTTCGATCTTCACGCTCCCCCACAGGTAACAGTTCTCCATCTTCACATCAGCACCTGCAAAACAGCGTTTTCATCAGTTGCCCATCAACTGCTCACAGGTCAGTGCGATCCAGCAGACATCTGGTCTCCCTGTCTGTAAAGGCTTTTGTTTTTGCTAAAAATTTTTTTAAAAGGAATTCAAAGTAACTCTGCCAGGTAACAAGAACAAACAAATGAAAAGACAAACCACGACGCATTTCGACCTCTTAGGTCTTCTTCAGGCAAGAGAAACAACATTCAGGACAATGACAACAAAGAATGAGCAACCACCTGTCTTTTCAAATTCAACGCAAGATGGGCGTTTTGTTTTTGCTTTTTTTTTCTCCTTTACAAACAATGACACCTGCCTTCACTTCAAACTAGAATTCAAAAGGTGCACAAAATATACAGCTTACACTTACTTGCAAATCAAACAAGGTACCGCCCTGCAGTGATATAAAATATGCCATCTCCCAAACTGTATGAACACCTACTTTGTACTGTAGCCTTGCCACAGTGCGACATCTCACAGGCTGACGGCATCCAACACCAACAAGAACCATGCTTACAATATGTTACTATGTGTTGTGCATAAACATGTATGATCTCTAAAAGGGGAACTCATCCAATCACAAACACAGACATTCATACATAAGAACTCTCTCTCTCTCTCTCTCACACACACACACACACACACACACACACACACACACACACACACATACAGAGTGTATGCCAGCATGCACACAAACACGCGAGGCTCCATACAGCATCATCAATTTCAAAAAGTCCCTGCCTGATTTCATGACCAAAATTTCACTGCAACTAAAAATGGCCCAAAAAGCTGTAACAGCAAAATGTCTTTGGGGCGATTGTATCAACAAACTGCCGAGTTCCCAAATCAGAGGGTGGTTCCCTTAACAGTGCAGTCAAAAATACCACAGTTTGTTACATACTATTTCCACATCTTGACGTATGGCCTGTATCTTCAAACAAAAAGTAACAAGAATTCTTCTCCCGGTTCTGATGATAATGTTCCAGGTTTGTGCCTGCCTTTAAAGCAGTTCATATTTTAATGTACAGCATGTCAGCAAACTTCAAGCCAAGATATGGTATTTGTCAGACTTTCAAAGTAACTGGAAAGAAGCTTGTTTTGCTTTGAATACTTCCCCTGTTTTCTGTCAACACACACACACACACACATACACACACACACACACACACACACACACAGACGCACACACAGAGATGCACAAACACACACAAACAAAAATCACAGCAGTCAGCACTTACCGATGGAACAGTTTTCACCAATGATGGAATTCTGGATCTCTGTTCTGGCCTGAATGGTGGACCCCTTGCCAATGACTACGTTCCGTTTCAAATCTGCTGTGCTGCAACACACACACACACACACACACACACACACACACACACACACACACACACAATGAGGTAAGCATTCCTTTCATGACACTCAAATGTCTTACAAGTAAGCGACCAGAACCCAGTGTTAAGGTTAACCCAGCCAAAATAGCTTCGGAACTATGGCCCATGTTCCGCTCAAACCATTCAATGCTTCGCAGGAAACGACAGGAATGCAGGACAAGGTCTTACCTGGCCATAGTGACATGGGGTGGACAGAGGTAAGCATTCCTCTCATGACACTCAGATGTCTTTTAAGCAAACGACAACAACCCTGTTCTAGGTTTAGCCTGGCCAAAGTGACTAAGGAACTATTGCACATGCTCTTCTCAAGAGACTCATTGTCTTGAGGCAAGGTAAACGACAGGAATACAGGACAAGGTCTTACCTGGCTACAGTGATGTTGGAGCTGAGGCAGATGTTCTCTCTCATGACACTCGATGCCACAGGTAAAACAACAGCCACGGAATTCAGGACAAGGTTTACCTGGCCAGAGTGACTCTGGAGCTGAGGTAGATGTTCCTCTCACGACACTCCATGTCTTGCAGGTAAACGACAGGAATGCAGGACAAGGTCTTACCTGGCCAGAGTGACTCTGGAGCTGAGGTAGATGTTCCTCTCACGACACTCAATGTCTTGCAGGTCAACGACAGGAATGCAGGACAAGGTCTTACCTGGCCAGAGTGACATTGGAGCTGAGGTAGATGTTCCTCTCACGACACTCGATGTCCTCATCACTGCCCACCATGATGAGCTGGGGGCTGATGGGCTGGGTCTTCCGGCTGATGATGTCTTGACTGTCAGCACAAAGGCAGTGTGTAGTATCAGTACTCTGTGTGTGTGTGTGTGTGTGTGTGTGTGTGTGTGTGTGTGAGTGTGTGAACACACATGCCCATGTGTAAGAGTTCCTTGTTCGTATGTGTGGATGTGTGTTCATGCATGTAAAATGTGGGTGTGTGTGCGCATATGTGGTATTCATATGCACACGTGTAAGCATCCACGTATTTTCATATTCATGTATGTGATATGCAAACAATGACTAACAGTGAGTGCTAAGCACGCACACATGTTCATATTCATGTATGCGACATACAAACAATGACCAACAATGAGTGCTAAGCACACACATATGTTCATATTATGTATGTGACATACAATGACCAACAATGAGTGCTAAGCACACACACATATGTTCATATTTATGTACGCGACATATAAACAATCTTACAATGACCAACAAAAGAGTGCTAAGCACACACGCATATGTTCATATTTATGTATGTGACATACAAACAAACAATGACCAACAATGAGCGCTAAGCACACACATATGTTTATAATGTATGTACATGACATACAAAAACCATGACTGACAATGAGTGCTAAGCACACACATATGTTCATAATGTATGTACGTGACATGCAAACCATGACCGACAATGAGTGCTAAGCACACACATATGTTCATAATGTATGTACATGACATACAAACCATGACTGACAATGAGTGCTAAGCACACACATATGTTCATAATGTATGTACGTGACATGCAAACCATGACCGACAATGAGTGCTAAGCAAACACATATGTTCATAAATGTATGTATACGACATACATAAAACCATGACTGTCATTCCGAGTGCTGGCAATACCTCTGTCACTCTCTTTTATCCCTGTCAAGGTGTTTTCAACACTTTCTCATTCTTGTGTTTTTCCTCTATGTTCTCCCAGCATGTTAATTACTTTGCTGAATACAAGGACATAAAATGTTAATTCAGATATCCAGCTAATTCTCTCCCCCCTTGCAGACATGGGGTGAGGGGAAGAAGAGAGGAGAGGGGAGAGGGGAGCATTTGTCTCCTACCCTCCCAGGGGAAGAGCGGGCTGGAGATGGGAGAAGGGGAGGGAGAATGGGAGAGCATTTCTTCTTTCTCTCCTTTTGTGTGTGTGGGGGGGTGGGGGGGGTGGGGGGAGGGGGTTGTGAAAGTGGGTGAGCGTTTCCACAAATCTATAGCAACCGTGTAAAAACAGCAACAACAACAGAAAACAAACGAATCTGTAGGGGGAGTAGGGGAGTGTTTCTTCTTTCCCTCCCTTCACCTGTCTGTGTAAATAGCAATAACGGAAGAAAAAAAAAAACATGAATCTGTATCTTT
The DNA here is from genome assembly GCA_016801955.1 of Conus betulinus. NCBI lineage: Eukaryota > Metazoa > Mollusca > Gastropoda > Neogastropoda > Conidae > Conus > Conus betulinus. Next base: position 36,149 of record JADBJO010008466.1, read on the forward strand.
GTCTTTCAAATCAGTCCAGCATACAGCTCATGACAATTCTGACGGCCTTTTTCCTCCTCCTCCTCTTCCACATCTTTTCAAGAGATAAAAAAAAAAAAAAAGGGGGGGGGGGGGGGGGGAGGAGAAAATCCTCATTCAAACTTCCACTGAACATGAAAAACTTTCACCAGAATTTAAGCTCAAACAAAAAAGGAAAACAAAAAGAAGATCCCCCCCCCCCCCCCCCCCCCCCCCCCCCCCCCCCCCCCCCCCCCCCCCCCCCAAGTCTTTCTCCAACTTATCAACGAGAACTATGACACTGACCTGATAATATCATACATGTAGGGGTTGGTGATCCGAGCACAGTATTTGTTTTTCAGCACGTTCACATGAACGGTGTTGCCGAAAATCTGAAACAAAACAGACGCTACATCAGAATTTTGGACCATTATAGACATTCGATCATTCATGCTCTAAAAGAGCATGTCAAACTGGGAGCCAAGACCAGTCCAACACGTGCAGTCCTGACACATCAATAAAACAGGGAGCATGGTCCGATAGACACCAACATCCCCTGCCCATCACGCTTCGTTAAGTCGCTAAAATCCACCCCTGTTCAAAGCCACCTTAGCGGGCTGTTCTGTCTTTTCACTTGCTGCATTACGATCATTCCACTTGCTCACTGAACTTTGATGCACAGGCAGTGACTGCTGCTTCAGTAATCAGGCACTTTGTCCTTTTCATCTTTTTTACAATAGCACAGGCTTTCTGTTTGTAACATTTCGACAACCTCAGGAACAATAAGACACTGCTACTGCTGTGGTCTACTTTCTCCAGCACAATGCTGAGACGCGAGGCCATTGTTGACCCCAGCCAGTCACACAGCCAGCCGACCGCTCCTCCTCACACAGCACGCTGGCTCACCTGACCAGGCTTTTCACTTCAGTGGGCATGGGGATGACCAAGCTATGCTAAACTTGAAGCTTCATGACATCATGCAAGAAGCAAACCACTCTCTCTCTCCAAGCCACAAGTGCTACAGCGTTTTGAAAACGTGTTCCGCAGACAGGTTTACAGGCTGTCATTCTAGTAACAGAAGTGCAGCAGTGTTAATTTCTCATCCCCTGTATTATGGAGTGGTGGCAATTCTTGTCTGCTGTATCAACTTTAGTCAAGGTTTTAAACCCATGAAGGTCACCTAAGCCGAGCCTGACCTCTTCGTTGATGATGATGCCGCGGATGAAGTCTTCTAAAGAGCAGTAGTCAAAGTTGTCAGTGAAGAGGTGGAGGACCATGGGCGAGCACAGGTACAGCTGGCCGTCCAGCAGGTCTTGATGCAGCTCCATGTCCGCGTGCTGCTTCTGCCAACAACAAGGGGGATAACACCCGCAGTTAGCACGACAATGTCGTCGCATCATCCACCAAATGTCTGCTCACCACCACCAATGCATCTCACACACATACACACATATCCACGTGCACACATGTGCACACACAAACACGCACACACATATACTTACACACATGCGCGGGCACACACACACACACACACACACACACACACACACACACACACACACTCATACTCACACACACACACAACACACACACACTCATCCATGCACACATGCACGCACGCGCACACACAACAAACAAGTACTAACAAATGCACACGAAAAAACACACACACACACTAACACACGAGCCCATAGCCACCCTCCCCTTGTCCTCCTCTCCTTCAAGACCACCTTTCTCCTCTCCCTGGCCCCGGCCAGAAGACAAGGGTGACATCCATGCCCTCAGCGGGGACCCACGAGACATTGCCTTCCACAGGGATGGCTCTGTCTCGCTTAAGTTCCTTCCAGAGTTCTTAACAAGGAATCAGGGCTGGCACTCTCTCTAGGTGGCTATCCAATACGGTAAAATCTGCCTATGCCCAGGCGTGCAAGGACCTCCTGGTCCTTTCTCCCAGGCCCAGGGGGTCAGAGCGCTGGCCACCATGCATGCACACGCACACAAACAAACAAGTACTAAAACAAATGCACATGAAAAAACACACACATACACTAACACACAAAAACACTGACACATACACACACAAACACTAACAAACACACACGCACAACACACATACAAATGCACATACACGTAACACACAACAACACACACATACACAAACACAACACACACACACACAAACACACACCAACACTAACACACAGACACATACACACAAGCGCTAACACACAAACACACACACACAAACCACACACCACCACGACACTTTGATCTTCTTGTCAGCGTCACCCTCTGATAGTCGTAGATCTGTCGGGTCTCTGGGTTGGTGGCCAGGAAGATGTTGTCCTCCGCACAGCGCATTCTGTCCTGGGGGTTTAGCCGCATGCACGTCATCGTCATCACAGATGACTTGATCTTCTCGCGACGATCTCTGCAACATGGGATTAATTCAAATGATCAGAGATGGAAGAGTGTGTTGATATCAATATCAAGCTTGTAGGCTACATAATAAAACTCTGTGCACTGACGCCATCGTACATAGCCTGTTTCCAAGCCGTTCTGGTAAGAAAATATAAACACATGGACTGCATGCAAATACAGCTAATATGCAGCTGATTTTTACACTTGTTCACGATTCCAGCCAAATCATCTAGACAAGTTCTCTCTCCTGTGGTCTTAAACTCTACATTCATGTTCTTGCTCTTATAATCTACATTTCATTCATTTCCTTGCTCTTGTATTTACATTTCGTACATGTTCTTGCAACTGGAGGCTCAGAATCAACATTTCCTCCTGAATCAAGACAATGTTAATTTCTGAATCAAGAACGCAAGTTTGGCAGTTTCTTTTTTTCATCTGTAAAGTAAATACATGAATGAAACTGCCAAAATTTGTTTCCTGAACAGGAGAGCTCTTCATGGTTTCTTCCCTTTGTGTGGACCTTACAAAGTCCCAAAGCATGCTGTTGAGGTTCACACAAAGGACAGTCATAATCAACAAAAAGCTATTTATGCAGAAAAAATTCAGTGATGACTTTTTCATTTACGTATTTACTTTACAGATGAAAAAAAAAAAAAAAAAAAACTGTCCCAAACTTGCACTCTTGACTCAGAAATGAACATTCTCTCTCAATTCAGAAGAAAATGTCAGTTCAGTGCTTCCCTTCATTCACAAATCATGGTGATGTATCAAAATCATTCACAAATCATGGTGATGTATCAAAATCATTCACAATTCAAGGTGATGTACAAAATCATTCACAAATCATGCTGATGTATCAAAATCATTCACAAATCAATGTGATGTATCAAAATCAAAATCTCACTACCTATTCAAAACCATGGCTCTGATGATCACTCTAAGTCAACCATCAGTGAGCAGTTTTCAGCTGGGCATTAGGGTGTTTTCTTTCATTAGGGTGTTTTCTCTTCTAAGAGAAAGATCGCCCACTTTTAAAAAGGAGAACCTGTACATCACTGCGACCCACCACAGGTGAACAGACCATGGACAGTCAAGTTCAAAGTGTGGTGACTGCAGGCTGAAATTTAAACAAACTTCAAAAGGAATTTCAAGTAACTTCTTCTGTTAACATGGACAAACAAATTACAAGACAAAACACGATGCGTTTTGATCTCTTAGGCACTTCTTCAGGCAAGATAACATTCAGGACAATAAAAAATGAAGAATGAGCAGTCACTTGTCTTCTGAATTTTATGGAGAGTCAATTTTAGTTTAGCAACAAACTAGGGATCATCATAAATCCATACTCCAGTTTCGTGATCTAACATCTGGTTGAGTTAAGAACTGTCTGTCACTCTCGCAGACATGTTCTGCCTGGGTTCTTATGCTGGTTCTTGCTTCAGTTTTCTCAGCTATGATATACTGCACTCGTTCTTGTCAATCTGCACTCTTGCATCAATTTTCTCAAATATAATAAAAATGTGGTTTGCTACAATAATGCTTTTCACATCTACAATAGCTACACACACACACTTTTGCATTTTCTTGCATTCTTTAATCACTAGTAATCAATGTTTCAGTTTTCTCACCTGTACTTTGGATCAGATGTCCCACATCTTGCATCTGTTATTTCACTTGTGCTCTTATATCAGTTCTCACTTCATTTTGTCATCGGCATAAGACACAAAACACTTATTCTCAGGCACCCATACCATTTCATCTGAAATCTCAAACAATTTCTCGGCTATTTAGCACACGAGTCCAGTCATTTCAGTTCCCTCACCTGTGTTCCTGCATCAGCTCTTTGAGGAGGTCGACGTTGGCGATGGTATCGCAGTTGAGCAGGAAGAAGTCGTTGCGGATCAGCGAGCGGGTGTGGATCTCGCGCAACGCGTCGCCTATGGAGCTGCTGCCCTCGGCCAGGATGACCTTCACAGTCATGGAGGACTGGCCATCGTCCCAGCGGGACTGCCTGAAATACACACAATGACCATTCCCCTCTGTCAGGGGCACGTCCCCGGCAGAAACAAACACAAGAGTTCAACCCCTTCACCACCAGATTCATTTTGTACCCATATAGTTTTTAATACCTAAACTGACAAGAATTATCTTTCCCAGGTCCATCCGGCCCCCTCCCTTCAACCCCCCACCCCCCCCCCCCCCAAATTAACCCTGAAGTTATTTCCCCTTTCCTTCTTGAAAAGGCTTCCTGAAATTCAAATGTTATCTCCCATGCTGTCAGTTTCATCTCTACTATCAAAAAAAAAAAAAAAAAAAAAAAAAAGACTTTCAATCCACAGACTTCTATTTCTGGACTTTCTATAACCAAGCACATCTCTTATTACAAATCTTGTACACCACCAATAAATCCCCTCTGCTACCCACACAATATGCATGCACAGCAATATGGGCAGCTGAAATATCAGCTAAGTGCTCTCTTATTCATGAGCATCCTGTTGCTGTTTATGTCTGTCAAATTTTCATTTACTGACAAAAGACTACAAAGTCATAGCCTTCTCTTTACATTCAGACGATACACAATCTGTTATATTACTGGTTATATTATCTTTAAAAAAAAAAAAGTGCTGAATGTGTCGAATTTTTCATGCTGCAGGAAATGTTCCTCAAATTTAATGAAAAAAATCTCTCTCCCCATTATTCATACACACTCACACGCACACACACATCACACCAAAACCAAAAAAAAACAATCACAACAAAAATCTTTATCCACAAATAAAGTCAAGTCTATCTCTTGTATCTCCACCATACACATCAAGAATCACAGCCGCATCCTGAAATCAACAGGGAAACCTTATAATCATCTCCAAAGTGTTTATGTTTACAAACAAAAATACACTCCAATATCTGACTGAGTTTCATCAGTTAAAATCAAGTGGACTCATGAAAAAAACAATTTAACCCTTTGACTGCTGAGGCTATGTGTATGCTACATGCCTGAATGTACTGAGTGACTTTTTAACTTCACTTCTTTGTGAGCATGATAGCTCAGCATCTATTTACATTATTATGATAAAACCATACAAAAGCGCTGTTCTGTTTAAACTACATTTAAGGTAACCTATTCAAAAAAAAAAAAAATGTCAGCTTTGCCACACATACAAAAACAAATTTTGTGATGCGTAACACTGATAAGAAAACATAAAAGATACGACAATTGCAAAACAAAAAGTTGACACAGTCTAACAGTAAAATGCTGTACAAACATCAACTGGGCACTAAAATACAGGGACATTAACCACAAACAGTATTTTAATCTCAACGCCAATGAAAGAGGCTGGTGCTTCATGCTCCGTTGTAGTTCTTTCACCACCATCTTGAGGTAAAAAAAAATTCACTTTCAGTCCAATTTTATTACAGGACAACACACATGATGATACACTCAGTGTGAACAAGCAATGTAGAAAAGTAAAGGGATATAACCACGCATTACTTTAGCCATAACAATGCAACTGTGTCCCCTGAACTGCTGAATGAGAACTTCCATCATTGTCGTCCTGTGTGTCACTCGGGGTAAGACACACAGGCTGACATTGTACCGAGTCCTGGCATGGACTTCAAAGGCATGTTTAAACATATTCTAACCAATCTTTAAAAGGGTTTTGAAGTCAATCCACCAGTCAAAACATGGACAAACAAATTACAAGATAAAACAACAAATTACAAGATAAAGCATGTCGTTTCAACCTCTTAACATCTTCAGGCAAGATAAACAACATTCAGGGCAATGAAAACAGAGAACCAGCAATCATTTATCTCCTCAAATAGATTTCAACACCCATCTTGCACCAATTTGAGAAGATAAGTGACAGCTCATTCTTCATTTTTATTGTCCTGAATGTCGTTTACCTTGCCTGAAGAAGACCTCAGAGGTCGAAACACGTGTTCTTTTTCTTGTAACTTGTTCATGTTAACAGGCGGATTTATGGTAAAATGCATTCAGAATTTGTTTCAGTTTCTGCCTGCAGTCACCAAACTTTGAAAATAACATGTTCTAGCCACTTACGGTACAAACACACACACAAATTCTGTTTCCTGCTACTGAGGAGGAGTGATTCATCAAAAGATTACATGCATGTAAGAACAGAAAACTTTTCAGCAATCGGCCAAAGCAAGGAACCGTTGGTTCAGTCAATGTAAGGCACACACTGTTACCGTGAAGTTAGTTCTTTCATGACTGCTTGTTGATCCACTTTTACACTGCAAGGTTAAAACCTTAGTGGCAGTCATTTATTTACATAATAACTGTTGACATCACTTTCTGGACATTATTTAATCCTCTTGCATCTGCCAACCTGAACCTGCTCCTAGTGTTCCTATTTTTTGAGAAATCAATGGAATGCGGTCAGTTCACGACCCTAGTCTGTGTGAATGAATTGTTTTTCCCCCACCCATACCACTGCTAAAATTTCACTGGACACCTCTCAGGGATGCCCATTTATTTTGGCCAGCCTTGACTTAAAACAAGGTCACAGTGTGTGAGGGAAAGTAATGCAGCACGTGTGGCTGGTTGCAGCCGCAACGAACACCAGGGAGACAAACAGAGCAGCTGGATACAGGACAAACAAATGCAAGAGGGTTAACTTGTTATGATCTGTGACATTTTTTTTTTTTTTTTTCAAGATTCATTCAATGGTCTTCCCAGTCTTGGAATTTCTTCTTCAGACTATTCACACTGAATATCGTTTTCAAAAAACAAGAGTAGATCAAAGTATGCCAGTGGGATGAATCACACACACACACACACACACACACACACACACACACACACACACACACACACAAACATAACCATATTAGCGTTGTGTTCCGACATCATCCCAGAGATGTGGAACGTCAGCTACCTTAATTAATCGCGTGAACAAAACAGGCCTATACACAAAAATCTCACCAATGGTTTACCTTGGAGGTCTAGCCAACAAATGAAATGAGGGAGGGGAAGAGAGAGAGAGAGAGAGAGAGAGAGAGAGAGACAGACAGAGACAGAGACAGAGCCAGAGAGAGAGTTGGAGGGCAGTAGCCAGCAGAGCAACCATTTCCTCTCTGCACTTTGGTACAGCTGAACTGAACACAGCCTGCTTCAACTCATGAGTGCAACACACCATGCAGTACATATATGTGAACCATAAGCGCCACTTTCTGTCCTGCATTCAGCTCTGGATTGTCCCTGCAAAAGCCACCAAACTTCGCTCGTCAATTGCCTAGCTAGTAAACCTCTCCCACCCATCCCCCATCCCCACCCATTCCCTTTATATACTTACCTATAAGATATGTGTACATTCAATCAACTACAATGAAAACACAATGTGGCAGATTCCACAGTTGGTCCTTACTCATTACAAAAAAAAATTTCAAGACAGAACCAGTATGATCTCCACAGTTTCCTTTACATCCAAGATTACTTTTTTTTTTTTCCATCCCAGACACCAAAACCAAACAAGACGGCTTAATCGACGTCAAATTAGGATCATCATTGTAAATAACACATATGTACATAAAAACATTGCAAAGAAAGTTTTTTTTTTTAATGAGTTTCTTATTCACCAAACAGAACAGGTAAAGAACACAGAATTCAAAGTTGAATAAAAAAATTGCTGATCATTGGTGTACTTGTAGCATGACAACATTTATAATTTATTATGATATACAGGCATGTTTCTTAATTTGTACTGAAAACACATAACATGATAAGATTATTACAGCTGGTGTGAATCATGTACTAAAAAACAGGATTTACCATATTCAACATATAGCAGAAGAAAACCGCATGCAACTATTGTTCGGTACCTCTGAAAACTAATGCATGGGTACACTTTACATGTGGCCTTTCAATCATGCATCTTTACTGACAATGCGTTATGAAGCTGATTACAATGACTGTCTTAGTTATGTTCACTGGAAGGTGTACTGCATAAAATGATACCGATCTCATGCTATTTCGAACCTCGTTGAAGTGAGTGTGTCTGGGGAAGAGGGGGGAAGGAAGAGGTGTCAGCATCATGTAAAAGTGTACGTGTGTGTGTGTGTGTGTGTGTGTGTGTGTGTGTGTGTGTGTGTGTGTGTGTGTGTGTGTGCGCGCGCCTGCGCGCTCATGTATGTTTGTATATGTGTGCGCACAAACAACACATGTGGCTGTGACTTACACAGAAAGAGAGAGCACTTGCTAAGTACACATTTTTCCCCCACCTCCCCCCCTCCAATATCACCCCCCAAACCCCCCAGCCCAAACTCACCACCCCTTCCAGTTCTCTCTCTGTCTCCGTCTGTCTCTTTCTAGTTTCTCTAGATTAAATCTGACCTCTGACACCTTGTGCCACAGCCAGGCACAAACTTTTCACCAAATCAACCCAACTACAGTCACCATTACATCAAAACTCATTTTATAGACACTTCAGATATAACCCCCCCCCCCCCCCTGCCCCCCCCCCAAAAAAAAAGCAACTGTTAACCTCAGCTACATCCATTTAATGAAACTTCTGCTATATGTAAGAAAACAAATTCCACTGGACTGCACTGAGAATACCTGACTGTTCAAAAAAAACAAACTGTACAGACAACAGTTACAGAAAAGAGGGAAGCCAGTGACAGTGCAAATGATAAGAAGGAAGCCCCGGCCAATCAATCTGTTAGGGTGCACGAGTCACAAAACAACACAAACTTTTGAAACAAATCATAAAGAAAAAAAAAAAAAAAAAAACAAAAAAAACTGGAATGAAAGAAAACGAACACACACTTTAGACAAAATAATTAAATACAGTAGAATATCATGCAATCAGTGTTAGCAACAAAAGAAAAGACTACTACACACACACACACACACACACACACACACACACACACACACACACACACACACACACTTACACACAGAGTCAATTTTCATTACAGCAGGTAAAAGTAAGGTAATGCTGCCTAAAGCCCAGCCGACTGCAAAGGGCCACTGGGCTGTCATCGCGATGAAGTCAACTCACATGTCATTATTAACAACAACAAAAAAAAAAAAAGAGATTAACAAAAATTAAAATCTTTCCCAACTAACACCATGGTCACGGTGTGGTCAAGAAATGGAATGGTCGGGGAAGGTGGGGGGGGGGGGGGGGGGGGGGGGGGGGGGGGGGGGGGGGGAGGGGAATGAGGATGTGGTGTGTGATGTAAGACTGGGAGCAGAGGGGCATGAGATGATGTTATGAACAGCTGTTAAACTGGACAATAACACTGAGCATGCAAACATGACCCATCTTCTCCACAGAAGCTGTTCCAGGGGGTCACTGTACAGTACCTGATGTGTGAGCGGATATCGGCGGACAGGTGAGAGCAGAAGATGAAGGTTTTCCTGCACTCCTTGCGAAGCCAGGAAGTCCAGGGTATAGTCCAGCATGGGCACATTCACCAGGGCAACAGCGCCTGCCACACACAAAAACCATGACCATAACAACACCAAACATCATGGCCATAACAATACCAAAAACCATGACCATCACAACACCAAAAATGACCATAGCTATACCAAAAATCATGGCCATAACAATACCAAAAATGACGACCACAGCATACACCAAAAATGATGACCATCACAATATAAAAAAATCATGACCATCACAATACCAAAAATGATGACCATTGCAATACCAAATCATGACCCATAGCAATACCAAAAATCATGACCATAGCAATACCAAAAATCATAATTATAACAATACCAAAATCATGACTAAAAATCATGACCATAGCTATACTAAAAATCATGACCATAACAATACCAAAAATCATGACCATAACAATACCAAAATTCATGACCATACCAATACCAAAATTCATGACCACAGCAATACCAATCTCCATAAATGTAACACCTGGGGCAGCAACATCTACCGCAAATGAAAGTTATGACCATAATGTTAATAATAGTTTCCAATCTTTTAAAACAGCCAATGACAGCAACCCCTAACTGCCTAACGAAAGTGTGACAGTCATCTAGATACTAACACCAAACTCTGTAACATCGACTCTTGACAACATACAAAAAGCATGATCCTGATGATGACAGGACTCTAGGCTCTGTATCCCTGGCACCATCCAAAAATGAATCTTCACCCATGCTAGCTCCAGAACAAACTTGCTAAGTTGTTCTTGCTATCAGTAAAATGACTCAGCAGTAGAGCAGTGTCTCCGATGGTGGGTTGTCTCATAATGACTTTTTTTTTAATTTTTTGCTTCCTGTAAACTGTTGGCGCTGAGGCTGCGACTGGACAAGCCAGGCTGAAACTAGTGCAAGATCAGAATGAGCGGCGTGAGAATAATGGAAACCGAGGGGAAATGGAACAAGAATCACCCACAAAAACGAACCCATAAAAACTGATCATATTAGTCTCTATATCACCAAGGTAGTAAATCCTCACTGCGCACAAAAGCAAGACCATAATAGCACAAACTTCTGTATCATTCTTGAAGGAAAGAGGAGTTAATTTTAGGGCACAAATCACCCATTTCATTGCATTTCTTCAAACCATGTTCACTTTTTTTTTTTTTTTTTTTTTTTTTTTTGTTTCATTTCATTAGAAGTAAACTGTTCCTGAATTATTTGTACAAACTTCTGTATCATTCTTGAAGGAAAGATTAAGTTTTGGGTACAAATCATCCATTTTATTGCATTTCTTCAAACCATGTTTACTTTCCCTTTTTTTTTTCTTTGCATTTCATTTAATTGGAAGTAAACTGCTCCTGAATTATTTGTTGAGGGTTGGCTTGTTGTCACAATCTTCCCTCAATGATGGAGTCTATCCTTTTTGTTGTCAAATTTTAAAGACAAAAAAATGTTACTACAAAGGTATGCCAGAAAAATACAGCACCATACTTGCAGCTTCCCACTGTGCGACCCGTTTTGGGCTGCAAAATTATACCACCAATAATTGCAGAATAACAGGGGTCACTCTGTGTTAACTGCTAAAAAGCTGTTAATTGTTTTCATGTTGTACAGACTTTATTCTTCATCTGGGTGGAATATTCGTGACCGTTCCAGTCAGCAGCATCCATGATTTTTTACACATGCAAAAATTGGGGACAGAAAATGAGATAATGTCGCTTAGAGCCCAGCCAACCGCAAAGGGCCACATCGGGGCTGTAGGGACAGAAAATATCATGCATCATACAAACAGATGTAGAGTTGAATTTTTGATAGGAAATCTGTTAGCTCAATGAGGCCGAGAACAGTAAACAGTAATAATGAACAAATAAGGCAACTCTCTTTCTTTCTTTCTTTCCCTAGAGTGTCCACAATCATCAACTGATCAAGTTGATTATTCCAACACTTTTGTGTGTATGACCATTTTTTTATCATGCTATTAACTAAGGCAGCTATACTCCAACTTCAGGGAAGGTGTATGCTATGTGTAACATGTCATCCATACCAATGGCCAAACTGGCCTTCTCTTCTGAAAGTTGGTGATGGGATTTTACGTGTGTGCAACCTCAGTTTATAGTCTCATTTGAAGGACTGTATGGGAAATGGAGTCAGAACTCTGATGGAAAAAGCCCCCTGTACCGAACTGGCCCGGTGGAGATTTGAACCTGCAACCTCAAGATTACGAGTCCAGCGTTCTACCAACTGAGTTATATTCCGGCTCCCCAGATAAAATAAAAACATGCCCATAACTCTAAATGAATGCTGCTTATGAAATGAAATTGCCTTGTAGAAATGACAAATAGAGCACACACAACAAAAATGATGTCCCTCAAAAAACATGTTCAGGATGCTGCACTTCTACGGGTGAAAACAAAGAAGCCAATCCTGCAACCACTGCTGAAGCTTGTCGAGGTCAGTTTGCAAGGCAGTTGTGGCTCCTGGGATGTCATTGCAGGCCTTCAACTTGGTGTCATCTGCAAACAGTTTCACTTCGCTGGCGCAGATATGCTGATCACTTTTCCCCATTCCAGGTGCCACTGTAATCTTTTCCACCAATTCCTCATGGTTTGAAAAGACCACGTTCAACACATTTGATTTTTTGTCTTGATTACAGTTTTAAAAAAAACACACACACAGGCAAACGGTAATAAAAGCAGATTATCTTAGTTTGCTTGGCATGAAAGGAAATCTTAAATGAGGCAGAGAAAAGTCAACACTAAACAACAAGCAAGTGAAGTTTGGTAACTCTTGCTCCCTTAACTCAAAATGTATGCTGCTTATGACACTGAATCGCCTAGCAAAACTGACAATACAGAGCACAAACAAACATCCCTAAAAATAGATATTCCATGCTTGCCCATATACCCTTCATGTTGTTGATTTTAATTGACTGATCTTCAGTCTTGGATCTTGTTTGTCTTCTTGTCTTTAAAAAAAGGTCAAAACGCATCATGTTTGTCGTGTAATTTAATCATTTCTTTCATTTGGTGTCACAGTCATTTTTCTTTTTAAGTTTGTTCAATTTCTGTCTGCAGTCACCCTCACTTTGAAGCTAACACTGATTCATACTGACCCGCTACCCTTCATTGTTTTGTGTTTTTGCTTCATGTTTTTGATTTTGATGTTTACAAGTGATTCATCATTCTCAACTTTCATTGTCTTGAATGTTGTTTGTCTTGCCTGAAGGAGACCAAAGACGTCGAAAACATGTCCCGTTTGGTCATATCATTTGTTTTTGTTTCTTTTCGTTCAGTTGTAGTACAGTAATGCTTTTAAGTTTATTGCACATCTAGTCGGCCCCTGTGTTGCACTTGCATGCTGTTGTGTGGATTTTGATATCCTTTGTTTGATTTGCATATATACATTTATATACATATACATATGTAAGTTTGTTTCCACTGTTCTACTGTGTAATCAGCTGCCATCTCATGATTGTTAAACATTTTTTGTACTTCTGTTTCTCTCAAAAGAGAAAACGAGAAAAAAAAAAAATTCATTTTTCATGATCTACTCCGGCAGCTCCGTTGTTATAATGAGAAGCAAAATGTAGTAACTTAAAAACATTCCATTACATTATACAATCTTGGTACACTGGAATGAGCCTTTTTGTGTTTTTATAGTTGGACAAAATCACATTCATATCGACAGATTCTTTTCTCCAATAAATAGACATTACACCTGCAGAATTCTTCTTGCATCAGCCCATGCTGAACTTGACTCACGACACACGTGTTACAAAAATGCTACATTTATTCTTATTGCATATCAATAAATTCTTATTAAATAATTCATACCCTCGGTTTTTTTTCTCTGTAACTGGTCCAAATCTGACATTGAAGCTATCAGCAACAACGACAGCTTGCAATATTTCCTCTTGCTTTAAGTCGTCGCCTCGTCCCTTTCCTTTCGGAGCCATTTTGCTGTGATTGTTGTGATACGAACGTTAACTCTGCGAGAAGAAGTACTTGACCG
>JADBJO010008466.1:55000-57500 GCA_016801955.1 Conus betulinus
CCCCCCCCCCCCCCCCACTCCTCTCCCCCCAGCAACCACTAATTGCATGTTTTAAGCCTTTGTTGTGAAATCTGTGTATAAAATCAGTTACAGCCTTCAAAAACAGATAACACCACTTCCGTAGAAAAAAAAATAATTGAAGAGGTCTTATAGAAAATGTCAGTAGACTTCATGTTGTTTGTGATAAGTAGTCGAAAGGGGTATCCCACTGGTAAGACGAAAAATGCTTGTTCTTTGAATTTTGTTGTCCTCCATAGCTGGTGCTTGCTGTACGAACCAGGCTTCATCAGTTATTCTGTGTAGATAAATTGGTACAAATTACGGCCAGTCATGAAAATAGTGACTCCTAAACATTGACGTAGACCCTTTTGCTGCCTAGGAATTAAGCTTAAAGTCAAATCCTATTTGCCAGGGGTTTTTTTACCCCCCCAAAAGAGTATATATTTTCAAAAAACTCAACTGACTTTCTCACTGACGAAAACAAGATTACCAACTATCAAGAGAATCTAGAGACTTCACCTCTGAAAATATCATCTGTTTTGTAAGAAGTCTAAATATAAAACAAGGAATATTCCAGACTTCCCCATGATGAGTGCACTTAATGGCCATGGCAGTGAAGAGTAACGTCCTTGCTGTCAGCTTATCTTGTCAAGTTGGGTTGATGTGAATGGAAAAGCACTTGGTTCTGGAAAGTCAAATCCAATCCGCTTAAAAAACAAACTATGAATGGTCAGAAGGAAAAAACTATGATAAACTATGAAAAATAAACAAAGACAACTGTCAACAGTTCCTAGACTTAAAAGTGATGGCATTTTTTAAATTTCATGAATGGTACAGGCAAACTGTCAACAACAGTCAATGTGTCAAAATGGTTCAGATGAATTTATCTAATCGTGGATACAGAGAGTATTATCAGGAGATGAGTCTGTGTGGAGATAGAAAAGGAGGCGTCTCCTTGTTTGTTCTGTGTGCTCTGAGTTGTCATTTTCTGCCAGGTGATGTGATGTCATAATAAAGCATTCAGTTGGAGCGATGGCCCAGTAAATATTTCATCATGGGAATAAGAGCCACGCTTCTTGTTATATTATGTTAAATATTTCATCATGGGAGTAAGAGCCACGCTTCTTGTTATATTATGTGTGAGCCATCCTTCTTGTTATATTTTGTGCATTCAAGCAGCAAATGAAAGGTGTGGGCTGTACATGTGTGGGAGGTTTTCACAAACCACATCACCTGACCTGGATGCTATTCATAACCTGTAGACCATAAAAAGAAGGTGCTGGCATCAATGGTATTTCAAAGGATCTTTTCTGGTTTTTTCTTGGTTGCCTTTCTATCTCATGTTTGACATTTGTTTGTCGCTGAAAATGACTCCCAATGGAAATTTGTGATGCTTTCAGTACAGCTGTAGAATTTTCCTTTCTATTGATTTTTTTTTTTTTTTTTAATTTAAGCTTTATTTCTTTATAAAAAAAAAAAAAGTCTCTGAAAAGAAACTTGAAAGCTGTTCAGAACAGCAGCAGAATAGATTATATCGTTAAATGTGACGTCTTTACATTTAAAAAAAAAAAAAAAAAAAAAAAAAAAGGCACAAAAACGACAGCTGAAAGAAAGTGATAATATGATCTGTAGGTTGTCATGAACACTGGACAGGGGTTGTGCTAAGAATGTTGTAAAACTGATAGGGAAAAGTCAGCAAAAGCTAACAAAGAAAGCAAAATCATGGTCACAGCAAGCAGTAAAAGTCAATGCTACTTAAGCACTATGGCCCATTTTCCCACCAGGCCAGCACTCTGTCGAATGAAAAATGAAATCAGTACCTGGTGCCTGTGGCTAATATTTTTGTTGGTATTTCCTCATCTGAACTGGTTAGTCTGTAAAGAAGAAACAGTCTTGTGCTGTCTGCATACAGGCCACTCCTTTTACACCCATTCTTAAATTTCTAAAGGTAAAGAAGCTCTGTGGTGCATTCCATGGCATGTGCCACTCACCGTGAAACATGTTCATTTAGAGTGTTGGGGACTTGCATGATGTGAGACATAAACACTTTACAGCAGACTCCATGAAAACCTTGTTCAGAGATGTCCCACCTGACGTGATCTTTGAATTTCTGAAAGAGATCAACATTTTTCGTCTGATGGAAGATTTTATAGAAGTAAGATTTTCAACAAAAATTTCGGTATGATTTTAGGTGTATTTGAAAGGGTTGTGTGAATGAGTTTTTTTTTTTTTTTTTAATTTTTTTAACTACGACTTGTGAGTTGACTTCAACATGGTGACAGCCCTGAGAAGGCCCTTTGTGGTCGGCTGGGCTATAAGCAACATTATCTGACCATCTGAACTGGTGAGGTACAGGCAATAAGTGGTAAACATGAAGCCTGTTGGGAGAACTGACAGCATTGTATAAACAAGAAGAGCACTGACTACTACCAAAGTTGACCAGTTCATGACTCTGCCTTTTGATGAGGGTAGGTACCAAAATTACATACTGAAAAAAAAG
>JADBJO010008466.1:72500-78746 GCA_016801955.1 Conus betulinus
GGTTGGTATCGTGGTCTGATGTCATGACCCTGTACACGGCGGTGTCGTCGGCGAAGAGTCTGGTCCGCGCAGTGAGTTGCTCTGGGAGGTCGTTGATGTAAAAACAACGACGGTCCGAGGACCGAGCCCTGTGGAACTCCTGAACGTACGCTGCAGAACTCTGATGTGCTGCCCTCGACTACCACCGCTTGACGTCGGCCGGAGAGTTTTTTTTTTTTTTTTTTTTTTTTTTTATCCAGTATTGACTTTGCCTGTCTGCGACACTCCATAATGGTAAAGTTTTTGGATCAGAAGGCTGTGCTTCACCTTGTCGAAAGCCTTCGCAAAGTCCAGCACCATTATGTCTGTCTGCTTCCCTCTCTCGGTGTTGTCGGACAGTTCCTCGGTCAGCTCCAGCAGTTGTGTCTCGCAGGATCTTTTCTTGCGAAAGCTGTGCTGTTGTGGACATAATATGTCATTCTGCTCGAGGTGGTCCATGAGAGTGCTGACTACAGTGTGCTCCAAGATCTTACAGGGCACACTTGTTAATGAGACTGGTCTATAGTTGGCTGGATCGTAGTGCTCTCCTTTCTTGAAAATCGGTGTCACGAGAGCGTCTTTCCAGTCTGATGGTACTTCACCTGTCGATATGGATGAATTGTAGATGGTCGTCAGTATCGGGGCCACTTCCTCTGCCAACTCCCTCAGGACGCGGGGGCTGATGCCATCCGGTCCGCTTGCCTTATGCGGGTTCTGGTTTTGCAGGAGCTTCTGACTCCGTCAGAGGTTATGGTAATATCCCCTGAGTTCCCTGAGTTGACCCACACCATACCTGACTCTGAGGCAGATCTCATGTTCGTTTCTTTTTGACGCAAGCGCGATCCACATGACCCATCATTTTTCCTTTGTCGTCTGCTGGACATTTTTTGCTCCAAAATCCTAGTGCCTTAGCAATGGCGTAGAAAGACAAGTAGTCCACAAACCGTACATCATTCTGCTTCTTTTTTTTATGCTGACACTTAGCCTTGAACTAATGAACCGACCCCAGGATAAAATCATTTTTTTCACATTGAAACTTTATTTTATTTATTTATTTATTTTTTTTTTTAAACAGAGCCGGGCCATTTTCATCTGTTATTCAAACGTTGTTCTTACTACTGACCTTTGCTTTGACCCCGAACTCTGACCTGAGGGGGAAAAAATCCCCCACACTGGAAAACACTGTTTATTACTGGAATGCGAGCTGATTCTCTGTCTGTCTGTCTGTCTGTCTGTCTCTCTCTCTCTCTCTCTCTCTCTCTCTCTCTCTCTGTCTTTCTCTGTCTGTCCGTCTGTTTGTCCGTCTGTCTGTCTGTCTGTCTGTCTGTGTCTTTCTCTGTCTGTCTGTCTCTCTCTCTGTGTCTTTCGGTCTGTCTGTCTGTCTGTCCGTCTGTCTGACTGTCTGTCTGTCTGTCTGTCTCTCTCTCTCTCTCTCTTTCTGTCTCTGTCTGTCTGTCTGTCTGTCTGTCCGTCTGTCTGACTGTCTGTCTGTCTCTCTCTCTCTCTCTCTCTCTCTCTCTCTCTCTCTCTCTCTGTCTGTCCGTCTGTCTGACTGTCTGTCTGTCTGTTGTCTGTCTGTCTGTCTGTCTCTCTGTCTCTCTGTCTCTCTCTCTCTCTGCGCAGGGGCCATGCTAATCTTCTCTGTATCGTTCCAATTTTAATATATGTACTGCGTGAACAGGGACCAAATGGTTGTTGTTAATTGTTATAAATACCTTGGTATTTATTTTTCAACCCGGCTTAGTTTTATGGCTGCTTGTACAGATCTTGGAAGCAGGGCAAGAAATGCTCTTCTATGCGTTCTGCAAAGATTGTACGTACTTAAGAATAATTCACTTAAGGTATTGTTAAAGATATTTGATACTCAGGTGCAACCCATTGCTCTCTATGGTGCTGAATTGTGGGGATTGGATGCTGCTGCTGTCCATATTGAAAAGGTTCATTTGTATGCTCTTAAAAAGTTTTTAGGCGTCCACATGAAAACACCTAATGATTTAGTTTATGGAGATACTGGACGTCATCCTATTTATATAAATTCACGTGTGCAGTGTATCAGATACTGGCTAAAGATATCACGGATGAATGATAATAGGTTACCATTGAAGGCTTACAAAATGTTATTCTGGTTAGATTCACGTGGTAAATCCACGTGGGCGTCAGGTGTTCGTAAGATACTATTTCTAAATGGTTTTGGATTTGTATGGCTGAACCAGGGTGTGGAAAATGTGAAATATTTTTTGCAAGTATTTCGTCAAAGACTCATTGATAACAGATGGCAAAATTGGCATGAACATATTCAAGAAAGTGTTAGGTTTTCATGGTACAGAACATTTAAGTCGTTTAATAATTGTGAAATGTATCTTTCACTCGATATTGACAGACATATTAAGAATTACATGACAAAGTTCAGATTTGGGGTTTCGGATTTAGCAGTGCATCGTAAAAGGTATGATGGAGTTCAGGATGACAGTTTTGTATGCCCCACTATGTCAAAAGGTAAACGATGACGAACTACACTTTTTGTTCCTCTGCCCTGCTCTCAGTGATCTACGGCAGGAATTTTATTCCATCTAAATATGCGCAAACCCATGTCAATTCCGTATGAGTCTACTAATGACAAACAGAAATCAAAGTATTGTGAGGAATTTGTGCATATATTTGTATAGAGCCTTTAAGAGGCGATCTGTTGTGCTCAGTTAATAAATGTATTGATATGTCGATGTTACATGGATTTGCCATCCAAGTCGAAGTTAGTTTCTGAGTTAGTGAACTGTTCTTCGTGCACTTGTACGACAGATTGTACTCAACGTGTTAATGTTTTTGTATCATTTTTATGCATTGTTTTGTTGCTGTAGTTGTAATCGCCATGTAAGGTATTGAAAGTAATCCCCCTTCAGAAGGGGCTGTGGCCTATCTGAATAAATTTCATTTCATTTCATTCATTTCATTCTCTCTCTCTCTCTGTGACCAGGGATAGTGCGGACAGAGCAGAGGCACTGTCCCGGTTCTCACTGCTCGCGCCAAAAAAAAAAAAAAAAAAAAAAAGACAGTACTATGGTATACATTGTTCATCAGGTGGGTGGAAGGGGAGGGGAGGGTGTGTGTGTGCATTACCGTGTTTCACCATAGTAATCGTTTTTTTTTTTTCTTCTTCAAACAAACAAACAAACAAACGAAAAAACCCCACCTTTCTTAGCGGTGGATTGCTGACTCGGTGCATTCCTTACAATACACATACTTGTGGATTAATCGACAAGTACTGAAAATAAACGCAAAATGCTCCAGTTAGAACGGCTGTAAGGATACTGTGGGACTGTTAGCGTTGGGGGGGCACACCCACCCACCTACCCACCCACCCATCACTGATCTTCCTCCCGTGCCTGCCTACCTGCCTTCCCCCTCTCTCCCCCTCCTTCCCTCCCTCCCTCGCTCTCCTCTGCCCGCCCCCTCCCCCCTCCCTCAACCCCCCCTCCTC
The DNA here is from genome assembly GCA_016801955.1 of Conus betulinus. Taxonomy (NCBI): domain Eukaryota; kingdom Metazoa; phylum Mollusca; class Gastropoda; order Neogastropoda; family Conidae; genus Conus; species Conus betulinus. The sequence continues at coordinate 75,994 of JADBJO010008466.1, forward strand.
TCTTTCCCATGTACCACCCTCCCCCCCCCCCTTCCTCGTCCCTCCCTCTCACCTCCTCCCTTCGATTGTGATCGATTCTCGCTTCAGTTTTAAATTAAGCGTGGCAGCAGAGTCCTCAGAAGAGAAGCCCCCCTTCAAGCAAGTGTTTCGGCCCTTACTCCTGACACTCTCGTGGGGTTGGGCCACACCCGGTTCATGACTCCGGATGTCCCTCTTTGCTGCCATTTTCCCATCTTGGGACGAGCCATGGCTGGGATTCGAACCAAGACCTTCTGGACATGCTCATTTTCCACTTAATGACTCGCACTCTAACCACTGAGCCACTGGGACACCTGATATTTGTAGGAAAGTTTAAGCCTTATGAAGTTCACTTTTGTTCCTCCTTGACCAGATCCAGCTTGAACTCTCTCTGCCGCCTCTGCCATTGCTTTCAGGGCTCTGGTTTTTTCCCTCCCTGCAACTGAGAGCTGTTTCATGAGGCTGTATGCAGACGTTTCCTACAAACCCCCTAGCTCCAATTTCTGCAGTGAGGACTTTGACCTGATAGCCTTCTCTCCTCAGGCTGTTTGCCAGATCAGCATACTTTTCAGTCTTGTAGATTTGAGCTGCCTCCATTCTGTTCTCATATGGCACCGTGAGCTCGATCATGATCAGCTGCTTGGTTGACTGAGAGTGGACTACTATGTCTGGTCTCATGCCACTCTTGCTGATGATCTCTGGGTGACTCTTCCATTCTGGGAGGTCTGCAGTGCACTCCCAGTCATCTGCCCCTTCCAGCAGTCTCTGCCTGCATGTTCCGTGTGGCACTGTTGTTCGTGGCCATGATTTGCTGCCTCCTGCCGTGAAGAATGTTGCGGGTGCTTTTGGAGTCCTGATTTTCCCTTTTGTGGTGTTGGGTACTAGCCCAGACTACTTGTACAATCTCTTTGAGCACTTGGTTGTGCCTCCATGTGTACCTTCCTTGAGCCAGGGGCTACTTTACATGAGCTTAGGACATGCTCCACTGTTTGTTTTTCATGGCAGAGGGGGCATGCAGGATCGTCTGTTTTTTTCCCCACTTCACCAGGTTTGCATTTGAGGGCAGAAGGTCATATATGCAGATGTGAGAATGAAGCTGATCCTGAGAGGGGTCATGTGCCAAATGTCATTCCAAGTGAGACTTCTTGGAGTGCATTCTCCCACGTTGTCCATTGCCCTTGCTGGCTCTGCTGGACTGCTTTTTGGAGTCTTTTTTTTTTTTTGGTCTTCTTTTTCTCATCTCCTGAATCATCATGTCTCTCTTTTGGCTTTTCCTTTGGCCTTTGACCACCATTCAGTTTTGGTCACCCCCAGTCCTTGTCTGTTGGTCTGTGTGTGTCCTGTTATTTCTCTGATCTTGAGACTTTTCTTTTGCAGAATCCATCGCCTCTTGAACTTTCCATTTTCTGCCTGTCTTCAGCTGGGGCTTGATTGCTTCTACCACCTTGTCTCCTGAGTCCTCCAGCATGCTTTGAAGTCTGATCTTTCCCTGCTTTGTATTCCTCCAGGATGGATTTCAGTGGTAGTTTCAGCTTTGCTTGGCGACAGTACAGCGCTATGTCAGTCAGACAGGGTGGGACACCAAGCCATTTCCTTGTGAACTTGTTGATTTTGGATTCCATTGCTTCCACTATGCTGATGCAGATGTCGTATATCATCAGAGGCCATAGGAGCTTTGGTATCAGCATGAACTGCAGACACCAGACCTTGTATTTGCCAGGAGCCCACACTGGTCAATGGTCTCCAAGCCTTCTTCCGACATCTGTTTGGTTTCTTTTGCTCTTTGTGTGTCTTTCAGCGTATCATCATACCATCTTCCAAGGCTCTTGACTGGCTCTTCTGTGACTGTTGGAATGGCCTGGTTGGCAACACTGAAGACCACAGATTCGGCCACTTTTCCTTTCCTCAGTGAGAGACTCCGTGATTTCTTTGGCTTGAACTTCATTCTGGATGAGGCAACTATGTCGTCCAGCCTCTCCAGCACATGACGTGTCTCGTCTTCTCTGGATGAAATCACTGTAGTGTCATCCATGAAGGCCTTGAGAGGGGGCATCTTGTATCCATTGCCAAGGTCTGTTTGTCTTGCGTTGCTTGTTGCTGCTTTCAAGATGACTTCCATTGCCAACACGAACAGTATTGGGGAAATTGCACAGCCCATTGCAATGCCCACTTCCAAGTTGATCCAATGGTACATGGTACATTTCAAGAGCCAACTGTATCATCTCATGGGGTACAGATCCATATGCGTTTGCCACATCAAGCCACACTACGTCCAGGTCTCTCTTTTCTGTTTTTGCGCTTAGGATTGCGTCCCAGATCATTGTGGCGTATTCTACAAAGCCAGCCATGCCTGGGATGCCACCTTTCTGGACTAACACATCCAAGTAGTTGTTTTCCATGAGGTACTGGTCAGCCTTGCTGCCATGACAGAGAGAAGATTTTCACTTCGACGTTCAGAAGTGATATTGGCCTGAACTGGCTGATGTCACTTGAGTTTTTGCTCTTTGGGGATGTACACACCATCTGCCGTCATCCACTGGCCGCTGATCTTCAGGTTTCTCCAAGCTGATCGCAGCAGCCTGTGGAGCCACTCCAGCACATCAGGAAATTTGTTGTACAGCTGGTAAGGTATTCCGTTTGGCCCTGGTGATGATTTGTCTCTGGCTTTGTCGACCACCTTCAGTAGAGAAAAGAAGAAGAAGAAATGGAAAGAAGAAAAACAAAAGAGAGAAATG
>JADBJO010008466.1:79360-94360 GCA_016801955.1 Conus betulinus
TTGTAGTATACCTTATTGGTTCACTCACAGTACTGTGTAATATAGCTTCTGTTGGAAGCATAATTCGTAGGGAGTGATCATGACGTTAGTTATTCGCAGGTTGACATAGTATTAGATATACTGAGAGCCACCTGCCTGGAGAGAAATGGGGTTGACTCAGCGCGACTGTGGGAGAAAGCTACATGTTACTCGAACCGAATGAGGATTTAAGCTGCTTCAGAACTAACTACGGTTACCTAATTCGTGATAAACATGAGGAAAGTGGGGGGGGGGGGGGGGGGGGGGGGGGGGCGGGGGGGTATGGGACCCTAATTAAGTCATTTCTTAGATTTTTGAAAAAAATGTTATCCTACCGTTTTTACACTAAGTGTGTCAACTAACATATTCTGAACTTTCTGAAGGACCCTAAAACTGGTAGATGAATCCATGCACCGTTTTCGATTGGAACCTCTGCCCTGTGCACAGTGACATCTCTTCTGCTAATTCCCTCCTCTCCTCCCCTTTCTTTCCACCACCCTTGCACCCCCACCCTCCTTATTGCCCTTCTCTCTCCCCTCACTCACAACCCACCTTGATCATGTTTTCATGTTCATGAGAGAAGAGGGCAAAGACACGTATGGAACGAAGACGTGAGTTTCGTCACTCTCCTACTTTTTTCTCCCCGCTTCTCTCTCTCTCTCTCTCTCTCCTCTCTCTCTCTCTCTCTCTCTCTCTCTCTCTCTCTCACACACACACACACACACACTCATATATATATATATATATATATATATATATATATATATATATATATATATATATATATATACATACATATGTGTGTGTGTGTGTGTGTGTGTGTGTGTGTGTGTGTGTGTGTGGTGTGTGTGTGTGTGTGTGTGTGTGTGTGTGTGTGTGTGTGTGTGCGCGTGCATTCTTTTAGGAAGAAGAACTTAACGAGTGTCAAGTGAAAACATCCTCATTCAGAACATCACGTTGTGTGAATTCCTTCACCCCCATCCGCAGTTAATTATCAGTGCAGCCTCCTGCTGTGTGTTGACACTGTGTGACTGAATCACAGTGCAAGAAATGACAACAGGAGATTGCAGCACCTGTCTTTTGGTGCCAGTGAAGTAATAGAGTGACTGAATCACGGGAAAAGACAAGAGAAGACTGCAGCCCCTGTATTTTTTGTGCTAAACTTTGTGACTGAATCAAAGTGGAGGAGGAAAGACAACAGGCGATTGCAGCACCTGTCCTGTTGGTGCTAAACTGCGTGACTGAATCAAAGTGGAGGAAAAGACAACAGGAGACTTCAACACCTGTCCTGTTGGTGCTAAACTGTGTGACTGAATCAAAGTGGAGGAAAGACAACAGGAGACTTCAGCACCTGATCTTTGGTGCTAGTGAAGTAGTAGAGGTACAAGGACTTGCTCTATAGGTCTGTTTTTTGTTTTTTTTGATTGTTTTTCCTTTTTTCGGGAAATTGAGTGACGATACCAGCATTGGCGTTTGTTACTTTTTTTCTGTCTTTGTCTCCAACAGTGAGTGTCCTACACTAGGATTATATTTTCCCTTTCCTTTTTCTTAATTTATGCACTCTTTAAATCTGCTCTAAAGTGGATTGTGCTCAAAGCATTCATACCATCCTCTTTATTTACACCGCTGTACACATTGATTTTGATGTTATTATCATTCATTGTTTTAAAGTTAGCACTTTGTTTATCTTTCTTTCTATTTGTTTGACATCGTGCTCCAACCATTAATTTTCTTGATGTTTGCTGTTTTACTGGCTTATTGATTTTTCTCAAGATACATTCTGTAATCTGTCTTTAGGCTTTAATAGTTTATCTTTCTTTCTGTGCGTTTCTCATCATTGTGCGTCATTCACAGATGTTACTTTTATTACGTGTATTCTGGTTTATTGATCGACAGTTCTCTGTGTCTTTTATTTTGTTTGTGTTTGTTTTTGTGTGTAAACAGTCTTCCTCGTCCATTTTGTGTCACTGTTCCTTTACCACCCATGCCTTCCCACACTCAAGCTGTTTCAGGACTTAAAGCTGGACATCTCAATGTCTATCATTTATTTATAAGGTCCATGAAATCTCCTCACTCTTAAAAACAGTCACTCTTCCAGTACAAGTGTTTGGTGTCAGTGAAACGAGGTTAGACTCTCGCATCACAGATAATCTTATTACCATTCCTGACTGCAATATAGAACGACGCGACAGTGATCAACCCCAACTTACTGGCCTTGCTGTATACATTCATCAGTCAATTGCCAACATTACCCGACGAATAACTATCTTGAAACTAATATTGTTGAATGTATCTGGATTGTAATAAAAAAAAAAAACCTCCAAATCACCGCCATTAATAATCGGACATTTATATAGACGCCCATCTTCCACATACGAATGGTATGACAACTTTGTATAAATGATGGATCGGATCTGTCACAAAGACTCGAATATACTACTGTTGGGGACTTTAATATTGATATGTTAAAAACAACAACCAGCTTGGACAAATATACTGTCACTTAACGCACTCCATCAGTTAGTACAAACCTCAACGAGAATAATAAAACAACTGCGACTCATATTGATCATATATACACAAACAACAAATCTGTAATATTAGGTGTTTCAGTCGTACACTCTGGTATAAGTGATCATTGTCCAGTTTTCTACACGTGGTCTTTCAGGCTTCAAAAATCACCACCCAAAGGTCACACCACCATCCATTACAACTCTCTCAAAAGATTTCATGAAACAGCATACCTCTATGACTAAAACATTTCCCCCATTTCACTTAACTTAAATTACTCAGACGTCAATGATGAACTTCTGGTACCAAACATTCCTCACCATCATGAATAAAACACGCACTGTTAGAGCAAAAAAAAGAGTTACACATCCGCAGATGAGCCCGTGGAAAACACCAGAATTGCTGCAAGAAATGGTTCTACGTGACCAACTCAAGGCAGAAAATTTGTCTGACGAAATACAAAGAGCAGGGAAAGTTTGTTTCAAACGAAGTTGAAAAAGCCAAAGGAGAGTACATCAGTCAAATGATTACGGATGCAAAATCCACAGCATCCATCTGGAGGGCAATAAACACTACTGTACATATCAAGCATACAGATTCACAAATTCAAACACAAACATCACTCCCAGACAAATTTAATACCCACTTCTGTCATTATCGGATACTTACTCAAGCTCCACGGCCTATAAGAGCACCAAATGAATATACATGCCCGACTTCCCTAACATCATTTTGCAAACAACTTGGATCCAGTAACTCGCTCAAGATTCCCCCTCCTGCTGTACATGAAGTAGGAATGCACATAGCGCAGTTAAAGAAAAAAAAAACATGGCTCCTGATAATATACTCGCATTCCTTCTCAAACTCGCTCTACCTTATATTGTTACGTCTCTTTCATACATACGATATAATTTATCCATTGAAACTAAGTCTTCCATCAAGCGTTCAAAACTGCCAAAATGATCTTCCTTCCAAAATCAAAACTTTACAAGAAACACATGATCATTTTATGTCTCAGTGATTTGATTATTCGATTAAAATGATTTGCATTCATTGCAGTCTACTGTAAACTATACTTTGAATACACCGTCTAAACATGTAACCTACTCCTTTAAATCACTCATCCGCACTCCCTCTCTGTCTACCGCCCCTCTTCTCCTCCCCCTACCTACCGTTCACACCCCCTCCTCCTCCTCCGACCTCTCTCTGTCTAGTTTTGTTTGTTTGCTTGTTTGTTTGTTTTTGTAAGTTTCCTTCTGTTTGACTACCCATCATGTCATTATTACGTTTACGAACAGTCTGCTTATGGTGTTGCGATGTTGAATTGTCAGTATGAATTATATATGTTGAAATAATGTATGCATGACAAGGACAGATTGTAGGACAACGTTTTAGCCTAAAATCTTCACCCTTGCGTATTAAAGATCAATCAATCAGTCTCTCTCTCTCTCTTCTCTCTCTCTCTCTCTCTCTCTCTCTCTCTCTCTCTCTCTCTCGTGTATGCTCAACTGTGTGCAGCTACGCCTCTCACTAGGAATGGGCGGTGAGGTCCAGTCCTTTCTTGTAGCACTCTGTGACCAGCTCAAGCCAGGTGGGGTTATTCATCTGCTGGCGGACGGGGTCCATAGGGCCCTTAGCATCTTGCAGCATTCCACCACGCCCTGCAACAATCAGGCGCCGCATCAGTACAAAGGATTTATGACTGCTGATCTTCTGTTTCAACAGTACAAACTATCCTTCAGGATGCTCAGAAGATTTTACAATAGAGAAAAACGTGTGTGTGTGTGTGTGTGTGTGTGTGTGTGTGTGTGTGTGTGTGTGTGTGTGTGTGTGTGTGTTTGTGTGTATGTGGTGTGTGTGTGTGTGTGTGTGTGTGTGTGTGTGTGTGTGTGTGTGTGTGTGTATGTGTGTGTACGTATTTATTTGTCTTTGATTTGATGTCATCACTCCTGAAGACTGTCTATGACCCAAATGTTGATGATGTCTGTTCTGAGTTTTTTTTCCTATATTGTAAATCTCCTGACATGGACCGCCTGTATTGGGCACAGCACGGCGTGGACAGACACAGGCACACCAACAGGTTTTGTTTGGGGAAGTGAAAAAAAAAACAAATATACATTTATGCGTTGAAGCCCATCATAACAAAACAAAGAAACTTGAATGATAAAATAATGAAAACGAAGAAATACAAAGAGTGAAAATCAGCGGAAAGGGGCGAGGGAGGTGGTGGGGGTGAAAACCTAAGATGGATGAGGAGGAGGAGGAGGAATAGGAGGAGGGAGGTGGTAAGATGGAGGCGTGGGGATGGAGGGAGAAGGAGTACAAAAAAAAATCCAAGCCTTTTATAGTTATCATATCAAGGAAGTAACAAGAGAGAGAGAGAGAGAGAGAGAGAGAGAGAGAGAGAGAGAGAGAGAGAGAGAGAGAGAGAGAGAGAGAGAGAGAGAGAGCTAAGTTATGCGCAATATCAATACATTGTCTACAAGGCATACACACGCATAAACAGACATGTACATTGGCATAAAATATATACAAGGATACATCATGTAAAATCACTGAAGAGTTATTTCAAGGGAATTTGAGAAAATATTGATGGCTAACCATCCATGAGATGCTTTTTCAGATTTTTCTTAAACTGATTTTGTTCTTTATGTTTTTCAAAGTGATTGGTAGCTTGTTCCATACATTTCCACCAGAGTATAAAAGACTAGATTTATAAAGATTATTTCTTGGTCTAGGAAAGGATAATAAATGACTATGTCTATAAGTGTTAGTTGTAAATGAATCTCTTATCTTTTTAGGTGCATATCCGTTTGTAACATTATGCATGCATACTGCCTTATTGAACAAAAGTCTGTTGTAGAAAGTTAACAACATATTAAGTTGTTTATAGTCTTCTGTAGTTAGGGTGCTTGATTTTAGTAACACTAATTTTAATGCTCTTTTTATACATTCGATGAATAATTTTCAAGTTGGTTTCACTGCAGTTATCCCATAGGGTTGATGCATAATCAATGATTGATAGAACATGAGCACAGAAAAAAGAGCTTTCGAGAATAAATGTCCAGGAAGTTCTTAATCTTGGCTAATTGAAGTAATTTTTTTGAGAGACTTTTTCCCATTGACGTTATATGGTCGGTCCATGTTAAATCTTTATCTATTATTACTCCTAATATTTTATGTGAGTCGACTTCTTCTATTTTTTAGGTCAGATATAAACAATGGTGGAAATTTTAACTTCATCTTTTGTCTTTTTTGTCGGGCACATACAAACATGCACTTGGTTTTGCTTGCATTTAAGGACATATGGTTCAACTGAGTCCATTCGATAAGTTTTTTAACATCATTTTGGAGTTTACTAGCTAATCTTAATGGATCTGAATCACTGGAATGAAGAGATGTATCATCGGCAAACATTTCGCATTTACTTTCAAGAAAACAAGGTAAATCATTGACGTAGACAGTAAACAGTAGAGGGCCCAATACAGAGCCTTGTGGTACTCCATATTTGATAGACATTAAGTTTGACGTTATTGTTGACTGTTACTGACTGTTTCCTATTACATAGAAATGAGGACATGAGATTTATGAATTCTGGAGTTAATTTGTAGAGTTCCAGTTTACGCAACAGGAGAGAAACGATTTATTACATCAAAAGCTTTTTCAAAGTCTATAAAAAGAATGCCAGTAAATTTATTTTCATTTATACTACATAAGAGGCTATCAATAAGCTGTACAAGGGTTGTATGGCAGGAATGATTTTTACGGAAACCAGATTGATCGTCGTGGAGTAAATTGTTTTTAGTAAGGTAAGAATATAGTAAATTTTGCAAGTGTTTTTTTCAATAGGTTTAGATAAAGCAGATAAAATAGAAATTGGTCTATAGTTTGATGGAATTGACTTATCGCAGATTTATAAAATGGAATTACTTTGGCTTCCTTAAATTTCAAGGGAAAGGTTTGTTTCTCTATGCATAAATTGTACAAATATGTTAGTGTATCAGTAATTATTGGACACGAAATCTTTAGTATTTTTGCATCTAAACCATCTAAATCGCGTGTGTACTTGATTGTTTTAGAGAAGAAGAAATACTTTTACTAACGTCCATAACAGTCATTGGTTGGAGGGTAAAGGAAAAGTTAATTCTTTAAAATCAAGGTAGTGTTTTAAATGCTCAAGGTCATTTTCATGGACCTATCGTGTGATATAATTTTTTCTTTGATACTAGCAAAATGGTTGTTTAATTGATCTGCAGTTACATCTGTGATAATTTCCTGATTTCTTGAGACTTGTTTATTATTCAACATGTTAATGGCTTTCCAAATCTGACGTGAATCCTTTGTAGAAATTAACATCTTTTGAAAGTAATTACGCTTAGATTTACGTTTCATTGAATTTACCTTATTTCTTTGTTTACGGAATTCTTTATTTGTTCCGGCATTGCTTAACTGATTTCTTATGTTAATTTCAATATCTATTTCTTTTGTTATCCACGGTGGTTTTGTTTCTTGTCTGACTCTTTTTTTTTGATGAATGGAGCATGTTTGTTTACACAGAAATAAATGTGTTAATCCAAAATTCAGTTGCATCATCAGGATCTCTTATTTGGTATATATATTCCAATTGTGCTGTGGCAAGGTCTGAAAGGAAATCTTCTTCCTTAAAGTTTCTAAAGCTCCTATAATATATTATCTTGTGCCCTACTTTTGGAATTTTTATACGGTTTTTGAACCACGTCAGACAAACGGGATTATGATCGCTACATCCACATGGCGGAGAGCATACTTCAATGATGGATTGTTTTGTGTTTGTATAAATGTGATCTATTAAGGTACTTGACTGTTCAGTTATACGGGTTGGTATGTCAATAAGTTGTTCAAGACCGTGTAAGGTGTAGTTTTGATGATGCACTTGGGTTTAGGTTTCATTAAATCTATATTAAAGTCTCCCAAAATAATAGTTTCAAGGCTTAGCATTGTTACTTCATCCATGAGAAACATGAAATTTATCTTGCCAGTCCAAAGTTTTCAGATGGATTTCTGTATAAAAATCCTATAATAAGTGGTTTATTGTTTTTCATACTGATTTCAATCCATACAGATTCAATCCCATAGTTTTCAAGGCTGTTTAGTTTTTTACAGTTTAATGAAGATGCTACGTACAAAAGTAGGCCTGTACTTTTAGGTTTGCACGGATCAAGTCTAATTATTTTATATCCCGGTATGCTCATATCAGCATTTGCTATTTCTGAGGACAAACGGGATTCCGCAAAACAAAATAAGTGAAAGTTGTTACCATTGTTATGGAGAATAGTTGCAACATCGTCTTTCTTATTTCTTGAGTTGTTGATATTCAAATAGCCTATTCGGAGTCCCTGTTTAGTAGGCCATGTGTCCAAAGTTAACGACATGTTGCAGTTAGTTGTGGACTTAGTGAAGAAGAGTTTTCTCAAATTTTAACTATATATAACAAAAAATGAAATGGAATTTTTAAGAATCTATATGTATCTATACATATATATGTATATATTTATCATACGTACACACACTCGCTCGAGCCCTGAGCAAAGATACCGAGGCCTCGAGCAAGTCTTATAGTCAGACTAAGCAAAATTAAACAATATACAAAGAAAAAGACTAATATAATTTATATTAATCAAAAGCGAAAAGCGAAAATAAGCGAAAATCACAATCAAAGTGCTAATAGAAAATATTTCTAGTAATAAACGTTTGAACACAGAAAACGTGTTCGTTCTGAGAAAGCAAGAAAAAAAGATAATGTTTGTGGATTCTCAACACATACAACAAATACCCATATGATACCCAGATAAGTGTAGGAGAGGCAATTGATCGACACCTAAATATCCACACACAGTTGTACCAATTACCAAGATTCTAAGTATGAAAGTGGTGAATGAATTGAGGACTAACACGACCTCAAAGAAAAGAAAGAAATACAAGTGTTACCTGATAAATTCAGACAAAAACAACAAATGTAGAAAATGTTAACAATATAAAGAAGAGGGGAAAAAAATCAACAAGATGAGACAGATAGTTAACAATCAAAAAATGCACTTGGGTAGAGTCACTTGGCATCAATTACCAAAATGCAGCCCAAGCAATATCAAAATGCGAAAACAACAACAACAACAAACAAACAAATAAGATAAGCAATTTTGTAATCCAAATCCTACAGTCAATAGACCACTGCAAGTCAGGTGGTCCGGCAATCTGTGACCCACTGCATAGTACCTGTGGGGGGTACTCATAGACACACACACACACACACACACACACACACACACACACACACACACACACACACACACACACACGCAAATACATGTACACACACAACTCTCATAGAGCGCAAGCACTTTTATCATTTTGCGCCATTATACACACCACACACACACACACACACACACACACACACACACACACACACACACACACACACACACACACACACACACACACACACACACACACACAAATAGTCTATAAGACTAACAATAAAAATATATCTCCTATAATCATTTAACCCCGTACTCCTCCCATGAACTTTCCTTTTCTCCTCCTCCATCATCCACTTCTACTTCACACCCGATCCAGCCACATGTTATACAATTTGGCACCGACATCACTGGACAGGCACTAGAGAGTAGTAACAAACAATCATGTAATATAGGCGGAAATCTGATAATTTTGATACAATTTCCCTTTTAGCACATATATGATGCCAATTAATATATTAGCAAAAGTCCATTTTGTTGGGGTTTTATTGCTGAAAGGGAGGTTGGTATGGGCTGAAATCACGCTGTTTTGTCAGCAGTTGAGACGCTATGTATAATAAATGTTCTGCATAAGGGTGGATCAGGTTAGAGGTGTTTGTTCCGTCGGTTCTCGAGCTGGCAGTCATGGGGGTATTTATGCCCCGTTCGTTGGCGCTCAAGAATTGAAGGTCTGGGGGATGACTTTCCTGAAAATGATGGGGTGGGTTAGGAGAAATGATTTGTTCAGGAGGATGGGTTATGATGGAAATGATTGCGAGAATTTGGAGTGATGTGTTCAGGGGAGTGGCTATGATGTAAAAAATGGTGGGGGTTAGGGGGAGTTATCTGTTTAGGTGGATGGTAATGTGTTGAAAATGATGAGATGGGTTTGGAGGAGTAATGCGTTCGGGGGGGTGGCTATGTTGTAAGGGATTCAGAGGGTTAGGTGGGATGAGGGACGGTGTCTCACTGAAGACTTTGGAGGGAGAGGGGGAGGAAATGACTACAGGACGCCAGGGGAGGGGGATAGGGGGGCAGACGTTCATCACCTATCAAACCTGTCGTTGGTCGTTCTTGGTAGCAGGTTTGGAAAGGGGGGTGGGAGTGGTAAGGTCTGATGATCTGGGAGGGTAAAAGGACATTGATTCATGTACCTGGGAAGATAAAGTGGGGCCACGCCTACTGTAATTCTGGCATTTCTTGCTGCAGCGCTGCGCCATAGTCCTTTCATGTTTACAGCAAGTCTGGCAGTTCCTCTTGCATTTGGGGTGTTTCACGTTGCTATACAATGTCATATCAGACGCAAACGTGGCGAAATTATCAAGGAAAATGACATTATGTAGTTCACATGCAGATTTCAAGTTTTGATTTGATGGTATGATCGTGTTGTTAAAGTGATGTTTACCTCTTGCTGGTAGTATTGAACTAAAAGCAACACGAGCCTGCGGAAAGGTCTTACAGCAGAGTACAATAAAATCGTTCCATGATTCCAGGGAAATGGGGCCTGAGGGGCATGAATTGTTACCCACATGTATGATAACATCTTTGATGTAAGGCGTAACTGGTATAGTGAGGAACCAGTTGCTGAGATCCTGTAATGTCATTCCAGGCACACATAATTTAAAAAGATGAACTCCACGAGGGGCGAGTCTTTTTGGGTCAATAAAACGAATAGCGGAGTCCCCGGCAAGTAGCATTGTAGCACTGCCAGGTACAGACATGTGATGTAACACTTCACTGGGGGATGGCTTCAACGGTGGATAATGTTGATTCATTTGTTTAGTCACGTCTAATGTCTTTTCAGGTGGGCGGGGGTCGGACAAAAGGGTTTTATCATTATCACTCTGAGAGAGAACATTAAAAGAATTAAAAGTCGGAACTGAATAATGTAAACTGGCACCGTCTTTATTAGACTCACTGTCTGACACCGTATCTTTTCCATTGGCCACCTCTCTGTTGGAGGTTTCACTCACTGACTGTGGGACTTCCCTACAGACCTCAGTGTTCTGCCGGTCTTGGCTTACTGGAGTATCCTCGGGGCTTTTACAAGAATAGGTATGGGACAATGCTGTGGTAAACATGTATTCTGAGAAAGAAGAGTGCTATTGTCCAAAATAGAAAAATCATTGGATGTTTGTGTGTTGACAGTTTTCTTATTTGCTTGCTTATGTTTTAACTTATTGATTTCAGATAAAAGGGACCCAACTTGAGTTTTCAATGAATGGTTTTCCTTTATAGTTATTTTCTTGTTTGCCTCAAGATTGGCTACAGCTGTTTTTAGGCTTTCTATCTCGGCGCCAAGAGCATTAAATTTGTCATTAATGTGTGCACGAAGTTCATTTTTAGCAGCAGTTTTTACATCAGCAACCATGGAAAGAATACTTCATTCAGTTCTGTAGCATCCCAAGTATTAACTGTTTGTTCAAGTTGAAGCACTCTCCTCTTTATATCAGGGAGGGGACTAGGCGTGCGACGTCCGTAGAGTTTACGTTGGCACTGGCGTCTTGTTCGCTTGCTGACAGGAGTCGACTTTTTAGGAACAGTTAGTTCAGCTGTATACTCTGAACAGTTTTGGACAGTTTCCGGGGTTGGAGGATGCAGTGTGACACTTCCCAGCACTGGTACATCAGCATCAAGAAGTTGTGACTGCGAGGGTGAAGAGACAAAATCCTCGCTCAGCTGCTCTTCAGGGAGAGTCAACAATGTGCAATCAACGTCAGGTGATGACAGTTTAGGGGAACCCGAGAAGGAGGAAATAAACGATACAGGGAAGTGTAATAGAGAATGGCTAAATTTAGCGACATTCCTTTCAAGCATAAATGAGTAGACAAAGTTTTTTAGTGGTTCACATTCTTCTTTGTCCCACAGCGGACAGTCTAGCCCCTGACACATCAACGTTCCGTTGGATTGAGTGGTGAAGTACAACGATATAGTAACACACTTTGAAAGTTTGATGAAATATACGCAGCACAGTTTTGGCCAGATTAACAGGTGGGGGGCCAGTGACCAGTAGGGAAGAGGGGGATATAACAGCCCCAGAGTGATCAAAGTCATCAAACTGAAATGTAATATCATCTTCGGTGATAGCAGAGTAGCGATAGCAAAGACAGTTTCTCCAGATCACAAGCTCTTCTTTCCCACACGAAAATGTTTTTTGGTTTGTATCGAAGGTGGGTTGCAGTTTGTGTTCGTTTAAACTGACGTGACTTGACGCTACCTCAGCCATTAGTACGCAGCTAAAAGACACACTGACACATAGTACTCACATACTGGCATGGCAATAGTCAGTCACAGTGCCGAACCTTCCTGATAGTTATCATCCAGTGATACACATGACTGGTGTTTTATAATACTTCAAGGTGAGGTATCCGTTGAACAAATGCTGTGCACACCAGGCGAGGTATCCGTGAATATCACCGCACTCAAGTAGTTGTTCCGTCATTCATACAACAGAACAGCAGAAGGTCTAGTAGAAGTGTGGAAAGGAGTAGATGGACAACAGACTGTAAACACTATCAAATGCACGGCACACACAAAGAGCTATCACTGAGCATAACGATCACCGTGAAGCCGGCGAACAGTCAGCAGAAACGACGACATCGAAGAAGACTGGATTCCTGAATCGCACACTTGAAGTTCAGCTGTTCCGTTGTACATTACATTATAAATTTTACATCTTCAGATGCAGAATAATGACATCATTCGTAATAAATTACTAATGAAGGAAAATACATCAAAAAGAAAGGCTTCTCCGATCCCATGTCCCCTCCTTCACCCCACCCCCGCCGTGTTCTCTGTCTCTTCTTTCCTCCTTTCTTGTTCATCCAATCTCTCTCCCCCCCCCCCTCGTCTCTCTCTCTCTCTCTCTCTCTCTCTCTCTCTCTCTCTCTCTCTCTCTCTCTTCTCTCTCTCTCTGTGCGTGCGCGCGCTCGTGTGTGTGTTTGAAATGTGTGTGTGTGTGTGTGTGTGTGTGTGTGTGTGTGTGTGTGTGTGTGTGTGTGTGTGTGTGTGAGAGAGAGAGAGAGAGAGAGAGAGAGAGAGAGAGAGAGAGAGAGAGAGAGAGTTATTATTAGACATACGTACAAAGTCCCTATACGTTATTGCAGAACTAAACTTCTTCACCTTCATCTATCTCTTGACACCATCTGTTGTTGTTGGGGCACCCCTGATGATCCGGCCACCACTCTCCTCCATCCGTCCCTGTCCTCCACCGCTCGCTGATGAGACTCCGCCAGGCTCATTCCAGTCCACTCTCGGATATTGACCTCCCACCTCCTCCTTTGTCTCCTTCGATTGCGGCTTCCTCTAACTGTTCCTTGCGGGATTGTCTTTGCTAAGCCTGCTGAACGGGACACAGGTCCGTACCACTTCATTTTCCGCTTCTTGACGACTGTGAGTAGGTCTTCGTGAGGTTCAATTGCTTGTTGAATTACTCTACGGACTTCTTCATTTGTCACGTGGTCTGTGTAATGGATGCCCAAGATCTTTCTGTAGCATCTCATTTCAGTTGCCAGAATTCTTCTTTGTAACTCTGCTGTGAGTGTCCGAGTTTCACATGCAAACAGAAAAATTGAGAGGGCAAGGGAGAGCATTAGGTGGATCTTGGTGCTTTGCTTACGTACGCTTGAAGATGAGATTAATTCCGGAGTATCTATAGACGGTTTGATTATCAAAGACAGACGCGTAGGCCTATGTCTGCTTGTTAACAATCTGTATTACATGTATCATATTTCTTTACCTGAGTATTCTGATTGTCTGGGAATTTATATAGCTCATACAAATCTATCGTGTTTAATACACACCTCAGTCGCCAAATAAATTGTCTGATCAACTTGTGTGTGTGTGTGTGTGTGTGTGTGTGTGTGTGTGTGTGTGTGTGTGTGTGTGTTATAAAGACAACAACTCATGTCTTCTTTAATAATTGTTGCTGTTTTTATTGTTGTTGTTGTTGTTGTTTGTTGTTGTCATTGCTTCTTCTTCTTCGTCTTCTTCTTCTTCTTTGTCATCGTTGTCGTCGTCGTCGTCGCCGCCGCCGTCGTCGTCATCGTCGGAGAAAAATGAACAGACTACTGACAAGAATCAGGCAAATTTTACGTTCTAAAACTGAATTCAGCAGACAACTGGCAACAGATATTTACGAAAAATATGTAAGTGAGTCAACTGTTGTGTCTAGCTAGTTGGTTCGGCAGTTAAAAACAGCACACTGCCGAGTTTACGGGTTTTTTTTTTTGTTTTTTTTTTTTTTTTTTTTTTTTTTTTTGTTTTGTTTTGTTTTTTTTTTTTGGGGGGGGGGGGCAGAAATATACTCATATAAATGCTCATCTAGAAAATAAAATGAACTGGCAGTTGGCAACAAGCAAAGTTTCAACCAGCATATGAACCAGTATATATGAACCGAGACGACAACACACACACGCACATACACACACACGCGCGCGCGCGCACGTACACACAATGAAAAAAAGAAAAGGAGAGTAAGAGAGAGAGAGAGAGAGAGGAGAGAGAGAGAGGAGAGAGAGAGAGAGAGAGAGAGAGAGAGAGAGAGAGAGAGAGAGAGAGAGAGAGAGAGAGAGAGAGAGAGAGAGAGAGAGATCAAATAGCTACTTCAAAGACAAAGTGAATGATACGTCCAAAAAAACAACAACAACAACAACACACCAACAACAATAACAATAAAAATGTACAGATAAAACGTACGTATCATCACAGAGGAAAATCTGCCGACCGTTGACGACTAACGGATCAATGATTACATAGAAAATAAAGTCACAAGGCGCTTGGCAGTGTACAGACTATGATTTACCCGGCCAGTGAGTGAAGCAGCTGACAACGAAATATGATTTGAAAGCAACGTGAGTTGACACCCGACAGTGAGCAAAGAAAGAGAGATTTTAGAAAACCCAGACAGTGATTTTTACTCACCAGTGAACCTAGATGACAATGAAATACAGGACACACACTTGCGATTTGAAAGCAGAGTGAGCTGACACACCACAGACAGCAAACGAAGTTATTATCGTATTCTTGAAAGTGAAGTGAGTTGACATTGCTATCAAACAAGTTTCTTTTACTCGGCATGTGAACAAAGCTGCGAACGACGACATGGAGTTAGTTCTAGTAATTTATATATTTTTTTTCTTTTTCTTTACATGGTCAGTCTCTCTCAGAGTATCCGTACATGCATGCTAACATAGGC
>JADBJO010008467.1:0-10000 GCA_016801955.1 Conus betulinus
TAGACTGATTTAAATAAGTCAATTCTGGGGAATGGATATGGAGTTTTGGGGGGAGTTTTCTCGACGAGAGAGAGAGAGAGGAGATAAAGAGCAGTAGAGAGATAGACGCGCCAGAGAAGACACAGAGAGAGAGAAGACGCACGATAAAATTCTTTTATTATTACGAGGATAATAGATCGGCACTTTGACAGTGTTTTTTTTTTTTTTTTTGTTTTTTTAAATCCAGTCCTTGCCCTGGTAGGGGACTACAACATGCAGTGAAATGAAATGATGGAGAGAGAGAGAGAGAGAGAGAGAGAGAGAGAGAGAGAGAGAGAGAGGTGTTCTGATATGACATTTCCGCGCAGCATGACTGACTTTATTCTGTGTCTTTCGCCATTTCACCAACGATGCCACCGTGACGCCGGCACAGACGACAAGAATTCCTCCCCACAGAACTCTGTGCTGGTTGAAAAACGCCCTCATTTCCTCACCATTGCAGCTAACGGCGACATGATCATGTCGAGTGCACTGTTCGCGTCGACTGGTTGACCTAGAGCTAATTAATTGTCGCTCCAAGCATCGACCAATCCCGACACTCCGCGAGTCCCGAAGCGTGACACAAAAGTATTACGCAACACACACACACACACACACACACACACACAACACAAACCCAGAGAGAGAGAGAGAGAGAGAGAGAGAGAGAGAGAGATTTTTTTTCTTTTAATCCGTCAGTCTTCTACATCTACTTAACTACTTAACCTAAACTTCCATGGATACGAAATAAGTTGTTTACGGGCCAGAGGCAAGGGGCAGCAATCTTGCATGCATAATTAGTCCTGTTGCAACATTGCTTTTGTTGTTTTCGCCAAGCACAGCCATAGGGCCAACACACAGGAGAACGATCTCTGATTGGTCGCGATACGTCGCGGCATTTTTGCACGCTCGCTCGATGTGCTCTTTCTCCGTCGTCTTGGCCTAGTGAATTTATTTATACCGTTATTTATTTTTTTTTTTCAGATATGTGGGTTAGTGCATGAGTGTCCCCGGTCGGTTTCGTACATTCCCACTAACGTAACGTGTCTTGTGTATATGTCTTTGTATGCATTGAGAGGGGGAGGAGGGGAGGGGTGTTTGGGGAGGAGGGGAGTAAGGAATGGCTGGGGTTGTACAGGGAAGGGAGAATTATGTATGTGGAGGTGTATTCAGCTTCTTTCGTGTGGTTTCTTCGCTCTTTTCCCTTTTTTTTTTTCGTTTTGATGTGTGTGCTCTCAAGTTTCTTGTGCCAGTACTTTTCGCGCCAACTGCTGATTATATGTGCATGCTAAGGGCACGGAATGTTTAGAAGAAAAAAAAAAGTGCATAAAACATGAATGCTGATCCACCGTCGATAATAAAGAGCTTGTCTTGTCTTGTCTTGTCTGTGTCCTATCTGTGATGAGCAGAACTTTGAACTTGCAGGTTGAACTCGGGCAGCCGTGACACACAACATAATGTCTGCTTCGATTCATATGCATAACTGAAGAGGTCTCAACATTGTCATCATCAAGCTGCTCGGTCTGTATAACTCAGATGTCGCACGCACGCACAAGCCCACGTATGCATGCACACGGATCTTGCGTACGCATGCAGGCTCAAAACACGTAAACACGCGCGGCGCGCGCACACACACACACACACACACACACACGCCACACGCACACACATACAAACTTATCTCTCTCTCTCTCTCTCTCACACACACGGGCAAGCTTGGATGTGTTTGTGTCACGGCCCGCCCGTCATTGACAAAGCGAAGCTCGGGATAGTTCTTTCTCTAACATGACTGTAGGAAAAATGTAGGAAAACGAAAGGTAGCCCTGATGAACTCCACCTGGCGTTGTGGAACCCACTGTTCAAGGGCATCTGCAACAGCACTGCACAAGTCGCGTTGAAGTATGTGCTGAATTGTGGTCGATTAACTTTGGCCGGTGTTAAACTCCCTTCATTGTGGCCCATAGCGCCCTCCTGCCAAAACTATTGTCAAACGCCTGCTGAAGTCTTATGAGACAAGGAAGAGCTCCTGCTGTGTTGCAGACGCTTTCATGAAGGGTCCACAGGTAAACTATCTGTTCGATGGTACGTCTACCTTTGCAGAGATATCCTGAAAATGATTTTGACTGCTGGTCTTCTGCTTCACTAGTACAAACTACCTTTGAGGATGCTCAGAAGATTAAAACAACAAACAACAACAAAAAAAAAAACACAACTAACAAACAGAAATCATCGACGTTGCGGTCAGTGGACTGTCTTCAGAAATTCCTGTTCTTCAACAGTGATGGTATTGCTCGCAGCCTAAAACTGTGTAAATGATTTGAACGTTACTTCCTCGGGGGGTTGGTCAAGTGATATACGCGCCAACGGCCATACCACGTTGAAAACACGATTGTGGCCCGGTCACTCACATACAGCAACGGCGGGCCTGGTCAGTATTCGGATGGATGAGCGCTGGGAACACCAGGTGCTGTTGGTATCTTTTCGCCCGTGCCCATCCACCAACAAACACAATACACAAACACACACCACACACAAAAACACACACACACACACACAACACACCACACATAAAAGCAACCAAACACACACACACACACACGCACGCACCCCGCACGCACGCACGCACGCACGCACGCAACGCACACACACGCACACACACACACACACACACACACAATATATACAATAAATAACAGTGGCGCAGACAGTGTTAGGTGGCATTACTCAAAACGCCTGATCAGTGCGTTGGGCCAATGCGCACGTCAGACGTCATCCAAGCCATATCCTCGAGACCCTCGTCTCAATCTTCCAATCTTAGTCATCAAATTCATTTCTCCATAAGCTGTAAACCCCTGCGCAGTGCGGTCTGGAAACAAGGCAGGTGTGGTAGATAGTATAGAGACTAGACGCAGTGACTCTTCCCTGATGATACTTTTTTTTGTTCGCGTACACAGGCTGATACTCTCTGCGGACACTCCCTGTCTAGACAGGCAAGGATTAATCCCATCTACCCAACAAAGCGAGTGGAGTTTGGTGTGTATGACCCTTTCCAATCCACCGCCATTTTGAGGCAGCCATACTCCAAGCTTCGGGGAAGGTGCATGCTATGTGTGACGTGTAATCCATTACCAACGGCCAAACTGGCCTTCTCTTCCGAAAGTTGGTGATGGGATTTGACTGTGTGTGCAAGATGTTATGCGTGCGTTCACACACGGAACCTCGGATTATAGTCTCATTTGAAGGACTGCTATGGGAAATGGAGTCAGAACCAATGTTAAACTCGAGGGAGAAATCCCCCCTGCACCGAAACGGGGCCCATGATGGGGGGGCTATTATGAAAACTGCAGTGCTGGAAATTTCCTTTCTTGGGAAGAGTGACCATGCGAGTCTGATTCATCAGGGACTAGGCCACTCACCAGTGAGTCAGATTTTGTGTGCAGGTGGCAGTAAGTAGTAGTAGTAGTAGCAGTTGTAGTAGTAGTAGCAGTCCGTCGGAAGCCGCCGAAGGACGATGGTCAGTGTAATCAGCGATGACGATGACAGCGCATGTGACTCCGACAAGCCCGAATCTGGAAGCACACGGGAGCCCACCAGACGATGGTCACATCGATGGTCTGAGTTGGGACTGAGGAGGACGAGGCCCTGTGTCGGTCTGTCCCTTGCAGCGAGACGGCAGTTAGGACAATGAATTTCTGACTCTCCACCATGTGTAAAGAAGTACGTAAGGATTTTGTCAATGCATGCAGCAACATTTTCATGTTTACCTGCTGCTTGCAGCTATGTATCTTCTCGAAGTATCAGAAGGTCATCCTGATGTTATGAACCTTGTGCCTGTGGGCTCACTCGGATCTCCTTCGACTCTGCTTATTAGGAGAGTTCAGAGCACTATTCAGTCGCCTTTCTTCGTTCTCGTTATTCTTCTTTTCCTTCTTTCTTTCTTTTTCTTGCTCTTCTGGTTTGTGTCTTGGTTTTCACTTCTCATTTCTTCTTCTTCTTCTGGTAATGTTTTTTACGTGAGACAGTTGCCATCTATGTCGTGTAACGGTGTTACCTGACTTTGTTTTTGTTTGCTCAAGTCTTTTATAACCGTAAATCAGTGTTGTTGTTGTTGTGTGTTCTAGTTTTTTTCTGTCTCAATGTCTACACAATGAGTTTGATCCATATTTCCGTGGCATTCGTGGTTTCCCTCCCTGATATTTTTGTTTGTACACGCTGGTTTCTCTTCTTGTGGTTTCTTGGATGATTTTAAGATCTTTCTAGAGGTTTACACATCTCTTTCCAGTATTGCACATCTTCAACAGAAAAGTACAGTCTGAAAAAGGGCATGAAGTTTACTATAGAGGAGAATACAAAGGAATGTACTCGGGGTAGGGTTTTTGATCAGCTAGAATCGGGTCTTATTGAATGGCCTCAAGATCTTTCTAGTGGTACACTTCTCTCTCAAGTGTACAACATCTTCAACAGAAAAAGTACAGACGCAAAAAAGGGCATGAATTAGACTATAGAGGAGAAGAATACAAAGAAAGACGTACACGGTGTACGGTTTTTGATCAGCAAGAACTCAGGTCTCTCTCAAATGGCTTCAAGATCTTTCTTAGTGTTTACACATCTCGTTCAGTGTTACACCTCTTCAACAGAAAGTACAGACGCAAAAAAAAGGGCATGAATTATACTATAGAGGAGAAAGACTACAAAGAAACGTACACGGTGTACGGTTTTGATCAGCAAGAACTCGGGTCTTCTCAAATGGCTCAAGATCTTTCATAGTGTTACACATTCTCGTTCCAGTGTCTACACATCTTCGACAGAAAGTACAGATGCAAGAAGGGCATGAAAGACTAAGAGGAGAAGAATACTAAGAGTTCCACGGAGTAAGGTTTTTGATGTGCAGCAAGAAACTAGGTCTTCTTCAATGGCTTCAAGATCTTTATAGCACATCCGTTCCAGTGTTTACAGCGCGCTTCGATTACAGATGCAAGAGGGCAAAGCCTGATATAAAGAGGAGAAGAACACGAGGTTCACCGGTAATGCTTCGATAGCCCAGCGATCAGAGGGCAATTATCAGTGGCTGTCACCGCACGTTGAAGTCAAAAAAAGTTCATCTAAAAGGAAAAAAAAAAACCCCTCATTCATACAACTTCTTAAAACATAACCTTCCCAAAACACACCAAAAATGTTGTTAAAGATCTTTCCTCCGTAAAATCTTAGATCAGATGAAAATGTCAATGTCCAATTCCTTCAGAAATTCAAAGATCACTTCAGGTGGGACATCTCTGAAACAGGGTTTTCACGGAGTCTGCGTAAAGTGTTTATGTCTCACATAATGCAAGTTCCCAACACTCTAAAAGAAAAATAGTGTTGTTCATGGTGAGTGGTGCATGACATGGAATGTACCACGGAGTTCTTCACCTTTTTTACCAGATCCCCACCTGTAAGAATAGGTGGTCTAAAACGAGTGGCCTGCCACGCAAACGGCACAAAACTGTTTCTCTCACGGCCGCTCGGGAAGATGGTAAAACTCTTTTAGGTTTGGACGGGATTTTTAAATAGTTTGTTATCCGTCTGCGAGGTTCAGAAGAATACAAAGTAATGTATATGGGTTATGGGTTTTGATCAGCAAGAACTCAGGTCTTCTTGAATGGCTTTAAGATCTTCCAAGTGGTATACAATCTATTTCTAGTCTTGCACACCTTCAACAGAAAAATACACACGGAAGAAAGGTATGTACTATGCTGTAGAGGTGAAGAATACAAACACGTGGTGCATTAGGTAGGGTTTTGCTCAGCAAGAAACTCCGGCTTTCTCGAATGGCTTCAGTTTCAGTTTCATCAAAAGGAGGCATCACTGCGTGCGGACTAGTCCATATACGCTACGCCACATCCGCTAAGTTTTTAGGACCACACCTGCGCATGATTCTAAGCTGATGGATAAACTGAATGAATAACAAAGGTGAGAGAATTTAAGATGAAGGTTCTGGCGATACGGATTTAGTAGCTGTCTCTGACTACGCCTAGCCCATGGCTTTCGATATCTCTCTAGTGTTACACTTCTCTTTCCAGTGTTGTACACTTTTCAACAGAACAGTACAGATGCAAGAAGGGCAATGACAGTACTATAGAGGAGAAGAATAAACAGAATATATCATGGGGTAGAGCTTTTGATCCAGCAAGAATCAGTCAGTACTGGAACTCTCGGCCATGGTTTCTCAGGATCACGACAACCCTCTGCGAAGGCAACCCATTCAGCCATTGCAGTAGCGCAATGTATTCTCATGATACAAAAGACTATTTTTTATCAGGTGTGTTTTTTTTATCCACCCCCCCCCCCCTCTCGCCCACTGCTGTAATTAGTTATACATTGTTTGTATGCCATTCTGTTGATGGTTATATTGTTACCAATGTTGGAAAATCATCTTAAAGAAAAAAAAAGAAGACAAAAAACTCAAAAACAAACAAACAAACAACCAACAAAAACCCGAGTATCATGGTGAATAAATGAGGAAACAGGACTATTGTGAAAAAAGAGAAAACGAAGAATAGTGTTATTTGTTAAAAAAAAAAAAAAAAAAAAAAAAAAAAAAAAAAAAAAACAACCACCCCATGCTTTTTTTTTTTGAGGTAAACTGGAACAGGGCTATTTTGTATAAGAGAGCTCCGCAGAATATAGCTATTAACAAAAAAAATAGAGAACGTGAGTGAAAAATAAATAATGAACGAAAACTGTGTGTGATAACATAGAACAATTTATTTATATAGAAAAAGGAATGGAACAGACCTATATAGAAAAAAAGGAACCAGGATTATTTGTGAAAAAAGTGGAGTTGAAATATTGTAAAAAGGAAAAAAAAAAGTGGACAGATCTAGTTGTAAAAAGAAAAAAAAAAGGGGACAAGTCTATGTGTGGAAAAGGAAACAAAAGAGGTTAAAACTATTGTAAAAAAAAGTAATGTGTAGAAATATTGTGCGAAAAGGAAAAAGTGGAGTAGTATTGTTGTAAAGAGAAGAAAAACGGAACAAAAAATTTGTGAAAATAATAATAATGAAAAAAACAAAGTGGAACAGACTATTGTGTGAAAAGAAAAAGTGGTACAGAAATATTGTGTGAAAAAGAAAAAAAGTGGACCGAGAACTATTGTGTGAAAGAAACAAAGTGGACAGAACTATTGTTGGTGAAAAGAAAACTAGTGGAACAGAACGATATGTGTGAAAAGAAAATAAAGGACTCCTGGAACAGAAAATATGTGTGAAAAGCAAAAAAAAGTGGAACCAGAACTATTCTGAAAGACGGACAGGGCTCTACACCGGTAACTTTGGTCGCGGTTAAGCAAAGACACACCACCGAACCTCGGAATCAAAGAAAAGGAGACAAGAGAACACGAAAGCAAATACAGATTTTTTCTAGCAAAGATTTTTTTACGTCAACTTAATTTAATTAAACACACGATTATCTGTAGGACTCGGTTTTATAGTAGAAACGCTTGCCCTCAAACCCCCCCCCCCCCCCCAACCCCCGCCTCCTTCCCCATTCACACCAGACAGACACACACAGACAGACAGACAGGACACACACACACACCACACACCACACACACACACCTCACACACACACACACTACACACACCCACACACCCACACACCACACACACACCACACCCACACACACTACACACCCCACCACACACTACACACACACAACCTCCAACGGTTTGGTTTTAGAAGAACAGACTTTCAACGGACCCGCACAAGCCCCCCCCCACCCTCCCACCCCCTCCAAACACTGTAACCAGCTGGGTTGAAATCAAACAAGTACACAAAACCTCAACGGTATCAAGTGTTCTCAGTGTTCAAACATATGCGCGCACACAACAGACCCTGTGGGGGGAAAAAATCATAAAAATGAACTCACTGGACTTAACAGGAACAAATTCTAACGAGTCAGAAACTTTTGGAAAATGCAAGAGTGAACCTTTCTGTCTTTAATTCGAGAGTGAACAATTGAAGTAAATGCAGTCATAGAGCAAGTGTGGGGGTGGAAACCAACTTCCAGCTGCTCCACAAAACTACGTCACACGGAAAACACATGGAACCCACGCACACTTTATTTTGTCACCAAACGGTTTCGTGACTCTCGGACTGTGATGTATGTAGGCTTACAAGGGAGTTGTAACACACTATTTGTCCCATCAGACATAATCGGGAATATCACATCGTGTTGAGGCGAACCAGTATCTGTGGAGTCTGACCTGATGTAGTGATCAACGCAGTTCATAGTACATAGTTCGCGATAGATTGTACGTGCCTTTGTTTAGAGAACACAGTTGGCGGAATCCTTCTTTGTGATGAACAATTACTTTTATTGACAGGGAGTTACATTTGTGAACGAGCCTGATTTTAGGGGTGTCGTCCTCAATCAGATCAGATACAGAGTACGCCGCCCAAAATAATTGATTAAAAACTAGTTGATACACATACTCACACACACACACACACACCCCTACATTCCACCCCCACACCTAATCCCTCCCTCCCCCCCACCCCCACCCCCACATTCGCATGCACGCACGCGCGCGCGCACGCACGCACTCACACACACACACGCACGTACGCACGCGTGCACGCACGCACGCGCACACACACACACACACGCACACATACACACACACGCGCGCGCGTGCACACGCGCATGCTACTGGATGCCATATATTCGACTGGGTTATGTTCTCGTCACGGGGACGTGATAAAAATCGAAACCATCAGTTCAAAATACAGACGTGAGCTGTTGTTTTTTGCAGCTGTATGTGAATGACATGAGCATCAAATCATCATGATGTGAGCTCGTAAACATATGAGCGCGCCTAATCGCGCATGTGTGTGTGTGTGTGTGCGCGCGCGTGTGTGTGGTGTGTGAGATTATTCGGTGCATGACGCACAAGCGTAGATGTAGGGTGTGCGTGTATGCTCTAGCTGTGTTGGTGCCGGAATAATTGAGTGAGTACTTTACAGCATCAACCGGACACTCGTTGCAGATGCCATCATGACCTCGGTCCAAAGTGACTTTTCAACAGAGTTGATAAACAGCAAAGGCACTGCCTCCTACCTTTTTGGACAGAACTGAGAAACCATCAAAGTGTGTCGCTCTCATTTTTGGACAGACGTGGAAAATATCAAAATCAATCCCACCTACGTTTTGGGCAGAAATGAGAAAACATCAAAATCACCCCCTCCCACTTTTTTGGACAGACATGAGAAAACATCAAAATCAATCCCTCCCATTCTTGAAATGAGGTTTTTTTATTCTTGAAAGGAGTTTTTTTTTTTTTTTTTTTTTTAAGTCTGAATCCTTTCCTCCCACTTTTTGACAGAATTGAGAAACGTCAAAATCACTCCCCCTCCCACTTTTCGACAGAACTGTACAAACTTCATAGTCACTAATTCCTTCCTGTTTTGAACAGATTAAAAAAAAAAAAAAAAAAAGGGGGGGGGGGGGGGGGGGGGGGGAAGCAACAACATTAGAACCTCTCTGTACCACTTTTGAAAGGAAATGAGAAACAATCAAATTTCTAGACGGAATTGAAAATCATCAAAGTCACTCCCGCTCACTTTTGGACAGAACTGAGAAAACACCAAAGTCATTTCCTCATGCGTTTTGACAGAACTGGAAAAAACAAAAAAAAACAAAAACAAAACACTAAAATCACCTTCTACTTCTTGACAGAACTAGAAAAAAAACCACAACAAAAAACAAAAACAAAACATTAAAATCATCTCCTCCTACTTTTGACAAACTTACCCCCCCCCCCCCCCCCCCAAAAAAAAAAAAAAACAAAAACAAAAACAAAAACCTCTCCCTCCCACTTTCAGACAGAACTAGACACTACCCCCCCCCCCCCCCCCCCCCCCCCCCCCCCCCTCCTCCCACTCATTGCAGCACGCTGCCCAGACAGACACTCGGTCAGCCCTTTCGCTGGCGGCCATATTTGGT
>JADBJO010008467.1:15000-20000 GCA_016801955.1 Conus betulinus
TGTGGGAACGGGGAGAGGGGGGTGGGATGGGGCGGTGGGAGGAGAGGGGGAGGAAGGGGAATGCGGAAGGGAAAAGGGATGGGTGGTGGTTGGCAAATAAATGAAGAGGCAACTAGCAACGATAACCACGGAATCATCATGCTTCACTCCCTTGCCAGTGGGCGAAATTATGCGAGAGAGGAAAGGACACCGAGAAAAAAAAAAAAAAAGAGAAAGATTTCGTGTGTGCTGTGTGTGTGTGCTGTGTGCTTGTATGTGTAAATGTGTGTGCCGTGTTAGTGTGAGTGTTCGCATGTTTAGATGTATACAACAAACCGATGGACAGGGAAAAAAGAAAAAAAAAAAAAAAAAAAAGACAGGTGACTCACTGATACAGGTTGAGAAAAGAGAGCAGGTAACCCACTGATACAGGTAAAGAAACAAGACAACTATATATATATTGAGATTGGTGATAAAGACCGAAACAAAATGGGGGTCAAAAAGAAAACAACAACAACAACAACAACAAAAAAAAACAACACAACAACAACATTTTTTTTTTAACCCCCATTTTGTTTCGGTCTTTATCACCAACCCTCAAATTATATAGTTATTCTGAAAAAGACCCAGTCAAGTGTTATCAATTTTTGTAAACTCATTGATACAGGTTGAGAAAAAAAAAAGCAGGTAATTCACTGATACAGATAAAGAAACAAAGCAGGTAATTCACTGATACAGATAAAGAAACAAAGCAGATGACCCACTGATACAGTTAATGAAACAAGGCAGTTAACTCATTCATACAGGTAAAGAAACAAAGCCGGTAATCACTGGTACAGGTAAAGAAACAAAGCCGGTAATTCACTGGTACAGGTAAAGAAACAAAGCCGGTAATTCACTGGTACAGGTAAAGAAACAAAGCCGGTAATTCACTGGTACAGGCAAAGAAACAAAGCAGGTACTCCCTGGCACAGGCAAAGAAACAAAGCAGGTAACTCCCTGACACAGGCAAAGAAACAAAGCAGGTAACTCCCTGGCACAGGCAAAGAAACAAAGCAGGTAATTCCCTGGTACAGGCAAAGAAACAAAGCAGGTAACTCCCTGAAAAGAAACAAAGCAGGTAACTCCCTGACACAGGCAAAGAAACAAAGCAGGTAACTCCCTGGTACAGGCAAAGAACAAAGCAAACTCCCTGGTACAGGCAAAGAAACAAAGCAGGTAACTCCCTGACACAGGCAAAGAAACAAAGCAGGTAACTCCCTGACACAGGCAAAGAAACAAAGCAGGTAACTCCCTGGTACAGGCAAAAAAACAAAGCAGGTAACTCCCTGATACAGGTAAACAAAGCAGGTAATTCATTGATACAGGTAAAGAAACAAAGCAGGTAATTCATTGAGACAGGTAAAGAAAGAAAGCAGGTAATTCATTGAGACAGGTAAAAAAAAAAAACAAAGCAGGTAATTCACTGATACAGGTAAAAAAAAAAAAAAGCAGATAACTCACTAATACAGTTTAAGGAAGAAACGCACATGACTCGCTAATGCAGGTTAATTAAAAGAAACAAAGCAGGTAACTCCCTGATGCAGAAAAAGAAACAAAGCAGATGTCTCACTGATACAGGTAAAAAAAAAAAAAAAAAAAAAAAAAAAAAGCAGCAAAGCCAGTCACTCACTGATACAGGTGTGTCGGTCAGCCGACAGCCGGGACCCCGGCGGACAGAGACAGGTGTAACTGCCCATGGTGTTCACACACAGGTGCTCACACTGGCCCACCCCTGTAAGGCACTCGTCCACATCTGAGGGGACAAAAATAAACAATAACGACAAACAATAATAGATCTAGTTGCAAAGTGAGGTGACTGCAGGCGGAAATCGAAACAAAGGTGAAAAAATTATTGATAAAGCTCCGTCTAAAAACGTAGACAAACGAATCACAGGACAAAACATTACGCGTTTCGACCTCTTAAGTCGTCTTCAGGCAAGAACACACACACTCAGGACAACGAAAATGAACGAGCAATCACTTCATCCAATTCAGCGCAAGACGGGTGTTGATTCAATAAGTGGTTGCTCGTTCATTTTCGTTGTCCCGAGTGTTGTGTGTCTTGCCTGAAGAAGACCTAAGAGGTCGAAACGCGTCATGTTTTGTCTTGTGATTCGTATGTCGACGTTTTTCGGCGGCGCTTTATCGATGATTTGTCAAATTTGACAAACAAAAGACAAGAATGTCCAGACCAGTCGACAATTTGGATCTGTTCGGTCGCCTGTTAACTGTTAACTGGTGAATTGATATGCAAGGATGATATTTATGTGACAGGGGATGTTTCCATGTTTGTTCCGAGTGCTATGTGTCGTCACACTTCTGCTAGGCGATTCGGTGTCGTAAGCAGCATTCGTTTGGAGTTATGGGCGTGGATTTATTTAATCGTGGGAGCAAGAGTTATCCTACTTGTTTGTCACTGGTGGATTGATAGTTAAATGGTTTGTTGAAGGCTTATGGCTTGCTCGGATATGTGTGTCACATGACCTGATTCTCCAGACGTTGATTGGTTGTTTAGTTCTCGGCTGGCCGTCTGACTAGGTGGTTGGTTGGTTGGTTGGATGTTTGCTTGGCTGACCGGCTGGTTTTGTTGCCTTATTGTGAACTGGCTAGCTGGCTGGTTCTTTAGCTAGTTGGTTGGTTGGTTTGTTGGTCGGTTGTTTGATTGGATGGCGAGTGAGATGGCTGGTTGGAAAGCTGGGTTGTTCGTCGGTGGGTTAATTGGTCAGTTGGCTGGTTGATTGTTTGGCTGGCTGAATCGTCCCTTGGCTGGTTAGTTGACTAGCTGGGTTTTTTTTTTGTTTTTTCAATTGAGTGCCTGGTTGGATATTCAGTTGGTGTATTGAATGATTTGTAAACAGTTTGCTTATTTGCGCGCCTGGTTAAATATTCAGTGTGTGTATTGAGCGATGCGTACATAGTTTGATTCACTGTGTCACTAGGTGGTTGGGTTTTTACTGACTGGTTAATGGGTTCATCGACTAGCTTGTCGTTGGACTGCTTGATGGATTCACCGGTGTAGGGATCACCCGGTGTATGGATTGACTAGCAATGTAGGGTTGAGGCTCGCCGACATGGAAGGTGTGGCGGGATCATGAAAACACGCCTTTGACAAAAGGGGTAGAAGGAAACGCATGATAACGACGACGCCGAGGACGACGACGAAGACAAACGCTGAAGTTGACGATAACAACGACAACAATGACGACGCCGAGGACGACGACGAAGACAAACGTGACGATAACAACGACAACAATGACGACGCCGAGGACGACGACGACGAAGACAAACACTGAAGTTGACGATAACAACGACAACAATGACGACGACGAGGACGACGACGACGACAACGAAGGGAGAAGAAGAAGAAGAAGAAGAAGAAGAAGAAGAAGAAGAAGAAGAAGAAGAAAGAGGAGGAAGAAGGAGAAGGATTGAGCAAACGAAATGTGTGAATAAGTATAACTGGTTCGGGGTAAAGAAAAATCAATTAAAAAAAAAAAAAAAAAAAAGAAACGGAAGAAGAAAGATAATTATTGAAATAAAACAATCAGTGAAGGAATCGACACAGATGAGTAATAAAGAAAGGAGGGATAAAAAGGAAGTAAGAAAGAAAGAAAGAAAAAAAAGGAGAAACATAAGGGAACAAAAGAAGAATGAAAAAGACGAAAAAGAAAAAGGAAAAGGAAAAAAAGAAATCGAGAAGGTAAAAAAAAGCAAAACAGAAGAAGAAGAAGAAGAAGAAGAAGAAGAAGAAGAAGAAGAAGAGATAGATAGAGCAGGAGGAAGAGTAGGAAGAGGTGGAGAAGAAGAAGAAGAAGGAGGAAGTAGAAAGTAACAACGAAGTAAAAAAAAAAAAGAAAAAAGTAACACAAGAAGATGTAGAATCACTAAAAGTCAAAAAAGAAGAAGAAGAAAAAAAAAAAAAAAAAAAAAAAAGAAGAAAGAAGGGGCGGGGGTGGGGTGGGTGGGGAACAAAGGTACAGAAAAGTCGAGGGAAAAAAAAAAAAAAAAAAAAGAATAGCAGAAGAAGAAAAAGAAGACAAGAAGGAAGAGGAAGAGGAACACGTGAAAACAAAAGCAGAAAGATGAGAATTTGTCAGTTACCACGCTGACACTGAGGTCCATCAAAGCCTGGCGGACACACACATTGGTCATATCGGCATGTCCCTCCGTTCAGACACCGTGGGGAGCAGTCTCTATCTGTGGGCAGAAGAAACAATAGCCAGAGCGAAAGCAGTACTGCTGGATCGCTAAACGAGGGAACAAACAAAATCGCAAAACAAACACAACGCGCTTCCACCTATTCTTTTGAAGGCAAGACAAATAAAAACATATAAGAATAACAAAACAAAAAAAAACCCCCAACAAAACAACAACAACAACAACACAACAACAACAACAAAAGAAAAACAGAATCACTGCGTCGACAGAAGAAGGAACAAAGAAACCACAAGACAAATAAAGCTAGCGTTTCGACCTATAAGGTCTTCGTTACGCAAGACAAATCAAAATAAGAATAAGAATTTAAAACAAACAAACGAACAAACAAAACAACAACAACAACAACAAAAACAAAACAAACAAACAAAAAGACAACAAACAACAACAAAAAACCACCCACAACAACAACACAATCAGAATCAGTGCCGCCGTTAGACGAAGGAGCAAACAAATAAAACAAACACAAAACGTTTCTACCTATTAGGTCTTCTTAAGGCAAGGCGAACAACATTCAAGGCAATGAATACCAAGGAGAAAACAAACAGTCACTCATCTCTTCAATCTGGGTGTAAAGTGTTGGGTGAGCGATCAAATTCTGTATCCCAAGTCGTTCACCCAGCACCACATTTTTGTTACCCGAACAGATCGAAGAGATGAGCGTCTGTCGATTCGTCCTTCGGTTCTATTGTCTTGAATGTTGTTTGCCTTGCCCGAAGAAGATCCAACAGGTCGAAACGCGTTGCGTTTGTCTTTTAATGTTT
>JADBJO010008467.1:22500-27500 GCA_016801955.1 Conus betulinus
CATTTGGTTGACACCCTTGCAGGGCCTCTTCGTGGATTTCTCTGCAACTCTTCCCCCCTGATAGGGGCCCCATCCTGGCAGTTGTTGCCGCAAGCAGTTTTCTTTTTTATGGTGCATGAAGGAATGGTTCCGTTTGTGTCAGTGACACACGATACTGTGACGTCGTTTCGCAGCTCACACACAGGTTCCGCCTCGTCATAATTTACGTCATAACCCTCCTCACAAGGTAGGAGAACTCCGTGCAAATCTCCCTGCTTGCAGACGACCCGTTTTCCGTAAACTTTGGCGAAAATATCATTTCTACAAATATCGATCGACGATTTCATGGGCAAGCAAGACAGATTCCCTCGCCGCTTCGCTAGGTAAAACCCTCTGGGACAGCTCAAGGGAGACGACTGTTTTTGCACCTGAAACCCAAGGCAGACAACTGAGGTTGGTACCCCTCTTTACACAGTTGTCCGTTCTTTTGCATCCGCTGACAAAACGACCTGCCTCCATGAATTTTGAACAGAGCTTCTCCCTTCCGACATTTCTTCCCAGCATCAGCCAGCATCTTTCTCTGGCAAAAGAAACCAGCGCTGGTCTTTTTCAGCTCCATAGCGGAAGAGCATTTCAAGGTCGCCTCTCGTCTTCTCAGGCACTCCAGTTCTCCAGAGAGAAGTTTCACGGCCACAGAACCGGGACGGCAACGAGGCAGACGTGCTGAGAGAAACGACTCTTCGTCGCCGCCGTTGCTGGACCTCACACTGTCCAGGCAGAAAAATCCAGAGGAGGTCTGCGTGAGGATGTGTCCGTCTTTGCAGTCGTAGTAGCCGAAGACGTGGATGGCCGTGCTGTCCTGGTTGTGGTGACATACAGTGCCCGTGCTGGTCCTCACCAGGGTCTGGCCGACGGGACACGGCTTGTCAACGTCGGTCAGAAGAACGCGAGGTCTGCACTGATGCCTTCCTTCGTGCCACCTCAGAACCTGACCTTCAGGACATTGAGGTCCGCGGTGAAGACCCGCCGGAAAGCCGCAGACGTTCCCGCCCCGAGTCTTGATCACAACCATCCCCTCCCGGCACCGGAGCTTGTCAGTGCTCTCGTCATCGTCGTCATCATCGGCTCCGTTTCTAGGACCTCGGGCAAGGTCTGTGGTTGGAGGTGTTGTTGTTGTTGTTGTTTGTTTGTGGTGGTGATGGTGAGGTGATGGAAGAGTCTCCTGCTGGCAGGCAGGTCACCCCGGCAGGAGACTCCACAGGTGTCATTCCAGGTGGGCAAGGGGGTCAGAAGAGGCCGGGGTCGAGGCTGTTGTGGTGGACAGTTCAGGTAAACACACGGGACCATCTTTGGAGGGGTAGGATTTCTGACCTGGGGGACAGTTTGGACGTGGAGGGGAGGAAGGGGGGGGTGGCCTTTCACCTGGGTATTGGCAGCTGAAGTGGTTCCCTTCTTTGACTGGCACCTGGCCTGGAAATGGAGGTTCCATTCGTTCTGTGTCTGCTTCTGTAAGATATGATCTGTCTGTCTGCCTGTCTGTCTGTCAGCATGTCTTTCTGTCTGTCTGTCTGTATGTCTTTCTGTCTGTCTGTCCGTCTCTCTCTCTCTCTCTCTCTCTCTCTCTGTCTGCCTATCCACCCATCCATCCACCTATTTATCCATCTCTCTCTCTCTCTTCTTATCTCTGTGTGTGCCGCTGTCTGTCTCTGTCTCTCTCTGATCTCTCTCTCTCTCTCTCTCTCTCTCTCTCTCTCTCTCTCTCTCTCTAGCTGAACCCTAACCATCGAAAGGCTGACATTTAATCGAAAGTTTCAGTCTTTGTTGCTCAGTAGAGAGAGAGAGAGAGAGAGAGAGAGAGAGAGAGAGAGAGAGAGAGAGAGAGAGAGCGCATTTGCTTTATTTGTATCATTCGAATTTGCTCCGTGCCTTCCAATTGTCTGTCTGTCTGTCTGTCTGTCTGTCTGAATGTCTGTCTGTCTGTCTGTCTGTCTCTGTCTCTGCTGCTGCCTGTCTCTCTGTATTATCATTCGCGCCGATACAGATGTAAAACACTTTCCTATGCATACCTTCATTGTGCCGTGTCCTCTTTCCCCTTCTTTACCAAGGCACACAACTTTGTGCACTTAACGTTTTATTAGAATACGTAAACAATAAAGAGCCTTTCCTCTTCCACCACCACACCTCCTCCTCCTCCTCCCCCCCCCCCCCCCCCCCCCCCCCCCCCCCCCCCCCCCCGCCAACAAACACTCAAATGACGAGAACTGCAAAGTCTTCCAGCTAACAACGAAAAAAGATAGAGTTGCAATGGAACTGGTCTTTGGTTTTGATTGTAGAGCTGAGCCATTTACGTCCAAATGACCGTGGCCTATGCTAGGATGCAGATCCTTCATAACAAAACCAGCATGCCTACGCTTCCTTTCGCCATTTCTCTTTCTCCCCGATGATCCTAATCATTCTGACACACTTGATTACCTTATCATCATTAGAAAAGTAGTTACAGACTCAGAATCAAAACTTACTTTGGAGAATATTTCGACAGGGCCGCCCTGTCTTCATCAGCTCACCGTTGCCGTTGTGGCAGCGAGGCCTGGTTTTGATTCTGAGTCTTTAACTACGTTTCTGTTGTTGAGTCCAGAATCCAGAAACCTATATTCTTATTTACTTGATTACCTGGTCCACACATCCGGTCCTTCGTGACGTCATGGAAGGAAGACAGGAAGGGTTGACACACAATGGCGCGGTCCCGGAAGACTCTCCTGTGACCTGGCGGACACGCTTTCTTCAAACGGAGCGACCCTGGCTCCTTCTTCAACGGCGTGCCGACAGCAGTGGCCAGGTCCTTCTCATTCCTCTGGCGTTCCCTCGTACACTGAGGACCACGACAGGGGCGAGTTGTGACGTCATATGGCGCATCTGAGGTCACGTGAGGAAATTTTGAAGTGAGCCTTTCGTTTTCTGGGTTCTTGCTGACTCCTCGTGTTGTAGGATCTGTGGGAGTGCTAGGATTTTGAATGAAGTTTTCTTTCGAGTTTTTATCCGGTGAATTGTTGTTTGGCCTGGTGGTGATGCTGCTGTAGTCAGCAGTTGTATCTTCAGTCGCTCCCAGGTAAGGATCAACGCGGATGTCTCTGCCCATGTGATGGAAAGGTTCAGTCTCAGTATCATCTCGCGCAGAATACACAGGTGGGCGTGGTCTTCGTGCAGGGGGAGGCAGAAGGATCGGTCTCCTGTGGAACCGGATGTCCAGGTCTATGATCTGGTGGTTGGGGAACAACTTCTTGACATCGCCTTTTGACAGCACATCTTCTTCATCCAGGTCTTCGTCATCGCGTTCCTGGAAGGGATCCAGCGAATCGTCGTATCCCTCTGTTGGAAGTTTCAGGTTGCTCGGGTTGGGTTGATCTCTGTAGGGCGTTTCTTCCGTGAGATGCTGAACTGGGCGTCGTCGTTGTCCGGCATGTTGATGTCCTCCACCACGATGCCGGAGATGGGAAGTCTGCCGTCATCCCCCAGCATGCCATTGGTCTCTGATGCCAAGGGTTTGTCGGCAGTGCCCAAATCCTTGAGATCAACAGACTGAGAAAGAGCACCTGGCTTCAGATCTCCTGGATGTCCTGGAGAAAGAGCACCTGGTTTCATGTCTCCGGGATGTCCTGGAGAAAGAGCACCTGGCTTCGGGTCTCCGGGATGTCCTGGAGAAAGAGCACCTGGCTTCAGGTCTCCGGGATGTCCTGGAGAAAGAGCACCTGGCTTCAGGTCTCCGGGATGTCTCCACCTGGCTTCAGGTCTCCGGGATGTCCTGGAGAAAGAGCACCTGGCTTCAGGTCTCCGGGATGTCCTGGAGAAAGAGCACCTGGCTTCAGGTCTCCGGGATGTCCTGGAGAAAAGCACCTGGCTTCGGGTCTCCGGGATGTCCTGGAGAAAAAGTACTTGGCCTCAGGTCTCCCGAATGTCCTAGCTGAGGTCCGGAGTCGTTTCTTTGAGGCCTGATCTCAAGCAAGTCTTCTTGAGAATCGCTGGACCCGTCTGACGAATGTTCATGTCGTTTAGCGCCCTCTTCAGCTGGGCCACGGGAACCAGTGGTGGATGGCTTTGGACAGGAGACCTCAAGTCATCCTCAGATACAGTTGATGTCCAAATGGCCCGGCTGACGTGGACGTCGTGCTTGTCATTGAGAACTCTTGCGTGTGGAGGTGGTCAGCTTCACTGGATGCTTGATCTGTGAGTTTGAGATGTTGAGAGACGGGTAGCAGGGACGTTAAAACTAAAGAACCAACCGTCGAAGGCGTTACAGGAGTAGACACAGCAGAAAAAGACAGGCCGCCTGGTCTATGCGGTGGCGTAGGTGATGAAGAATGGCGTGTCTGTTTTCCGGGATGTTTCTGTGGATTGAGGCTTCTCTCAGACAACTCAGTGGCGGTGTAGTCTTTCTTTGATGATTCCGTTCCCATGGACGATGTCTGTTGGTTCATTTTCCAATTGTGGTCGGCGGCTTTGTTGCTTTGGGTGGTCTGCTGAGCGTGGGCGTCATGTCCAGCAGGATTGTCAGAGGATGTCCTTTTGAAAGACAGAGAATGTTTCCGTAGTTTGTCTCATTCTTCTGGCTGCCATTGACCTTAAGAGACTTCGAATTCTTGGATTTTTGAGATGATGACGTAAATTTTGATTTCGTTTAGTTTTGAAGATAGCAAACATTTTCTCCGCAGTTAGAGCCAGCTGTTTTTGCTGAGGGTTCGCCGGGTTTTGTTCGCTTGGAGGTGGTGCTGATTTTTGTTGCGCTGAACTACGTCTTCTTCTAGGGCTTGTTCTTCCTCTTGGTCCGTCGTTCTAATGTCGTTCTGTGGCGAGTCAGACTGGAGTTCTTCATCTTGATCCGTCAGGGACATACCTACCTTTTTCGGGTGAAATTTTGCCGCCTCACTATTGGCTTTGGAATGGAAAGTGTTAGTGGTCTGTAGATGTTTGTTCTTGATAGATGAGGTAGTAACGGCGTCCCCTGTAGATTTGATAACCAACGGAAG
>JADBJO010008467.1:32500-46910 GCA_016801955.1 Conus betulinus
ACTTGTGCACTGGCTTCAGCGTGCTGATAGCCCTGATATGGCCCTCTGGCGGTCGGCTGGACTATAAGCAACATGACCTTACCTTACCTGAACAGGAACAGCCGTCATCAGCAAACCCACGCGCTTCCTTTCCAGGGGCGGATTAAGGGAAAGGAGATGTGTTGCAAGCATTCACCTTCACGACCACCCACCCCACTCCACTCCACTCCTTTCCTCTTCTCTCCGATCCCATTCTGACAAAAAACCTACCCGCACAATGCCCCCCCCCCCCTCCCCCCCCTCTCTCCCCCTCCCTCCCTTTCCGCCTCCATTTTCCCCCTTCCTCCCCCACTTCATCTGTCAGATTTTTCATGGAACAGGCCAGATCTGCAGCCGTCCGTCCTGGTTTCCTTCCTTTCGTCTGGCAGCGGTCTAGGCACCTAAAATAAACTTAAAAAAAAAAAAAAACCTTCCCCTGTCCCTGCACAAAGCGATCCGCCCCTGCCTGGTCGTTTTTCGCCTCACTATTTCGCCTCGTGCCTGAATTTTTGGTCGATTGTAAGTGACAGACTCACTGACTGAATGACAGCCTGAATAAAGCGATTGATTGGCTGACTGTTTGATGATGCACGGAGAATGTTTGGAGAGACGCCAGGAAGATTTAACAGAACAACAAACTTGTACAGTTTTCTATCTCCCCTGTTTGGATCGCATGCCTTTGGTTTACTGATGTTTGCATTCTCCTTGCTCTTCAAGGGTGGGTCGTGAACGGAGGGGTAGATGGGGTGAGGTGGGGTGCTTGGGACGAGGGGCGAGGATGGAATTATTTGCAGAGAACAGGGGATAGAGAGGAAAGGGGAATTGTAGTGCGAATCTGGAGGGCGCAAAATGTGTGCTGTACGCCCCCTTCCGGAACAGATGCTTGGTTTTAATATTGATTTAGTATCATGTTGATTTCTGTGTGTGATTATTACATGTTCTGTATTTCTATCTTTTTCAGATCATGCTATTCGATAGATGAAATGTTTGACAATGCAAATGTATGTATGTGCGCATTGTGTTATATTTGAATTGTAATGTTATTATTTTCAATCATTATCATTCGTTACTATTGTTATTGTTATTATTATTGGGTATTTGTCATCATTATCACTGGGTGTATAGAGTGCTTGGAATGGATTGTGTGACAGGTGGGTGTTTGGTTAATGGTTGGGGTGTGTGGAGGGTGGTTTTTGTGTTGAAAATGCTTCTTTTTTCATTTTTGAGGGCAAGATGCAAACAAGCCTGCCATGTGCTTATTCTTTTCCCTCATTAAACAAATTTCGTTCGTTCGTTCAAGGCAAACGCGAATGCCGTGACGATCTGAACAAAAGACCAGTAATTAAACAGAAAGTTCGTGCATCAATTTTGCATTCATTAATTTCTGAACATACAGATCGATTGCTGCCCTGAGATTGGCACAGAATTTGATCCAGCAAAACGGCATGACCAATCCACAGCACCAGTTCAGTTTCAGCTTGTCATACTGTTTCTCATAGGATACTAAAAAAAAAAAAAAAAAAAAAAAAAAAAAAAAAAAAAAAAAAAAAAAAAAAAAAAGAAAGAAAAAAAAAAAGTGAGGCCTAGTGTTAAAACTTGTCAAACATAACCTGAGGAAATGAACGTCTATTTTCAGTACCAACTTCAGACACATACACTTGTATTTTGCGGCTCAAAACGGTGACTGTAGTTTCGTACAATAGCGATTTACATAGCCTGTAGTTTCGTACAAGATTGATATGCAGCGATTTATTCAAAACATTGCTGTGACAATAGACAATATCAGATGAGAGCAGAGGAAGCTGCAGTATGGTCAAGTTCAAACAAACCCAAGCAAACATCCCGCTGCAAAAACTAAAACCACATTAACTGCATTCTTGAACACAGCGTTCATGCCCCAAAAACTAGGCGCTCACATTTAAAGAACTTAAAGTCGGTAATATTCGGATTTTTCAAAACTTCACTTAAATTAGAAAAAAAAAAAAAAAAAGAAACCCTTCGCGTATATACAGTTCAACATCTTGAAAATTGAACTTTCATCCAAATATTTTGTGCCTTCATTCTGCACGCTGGAATGATGTTTTCTGTATTCCCCTTCCTCCTAAAAAACATAAACAAAACAAAAAACAAACAAACAAAACAAAACAAAACAAAACACACCGTTAGTTAAAAGTTTTAAAAAAAATGGATACACGATATATATATATATAAAAAAGAGAGAGAGACACGAGAGAGAGAGAGAGAGGAGAGAGAGAGAGAGAACGAGAACGAAGAGAAGAGAGAGAGAGAGAAGAGAGGAGAGAGAGAGAGAACGAACGAACGAACGAACGAACGAACGAATCTTTTTGAGAGAGAGAGAGAGAGAGAGAGAGAGAGAGAGAGAGAGAGAGAGAGAGAGAGAGAGAGAGAGATTTCCGGACAAGTATTTTCCTCAAACTAAACCGAAGGGAAAAAATATCACAGGACGTATATTCACCACACTTAAGCGGCACCGTTATAATCCAAAATCGACTGGGCACATGCACACACACAACAGACCCTCACTCCCACACACAGAGAAAGAAACATCTGACACAAGGAGGAACAGTCCGGCTCGCGGCACCTGCATGCTTTCGGCTGCCACCTGCACTAACAAGACGGGTCAAGGAACATGCGTGGGTGTGCAGGTCCAGCGTGGATTATCAATTATCATCATTGATAGTCCGCCAGTAGAAACTGACCCGGAAACACACAGGCGCTTGATGGTTTTGCTGAAATCACTTGATGCTCGCTGCCTTGTTTTTGTTTTCTTCTTTCTTTCTTTCTTTTTTTTTCTCTTCGCCATGCCTGTTTCATCTTTGAACGCATTGATAAATCAATCTATCCATCAAATACAAGACATGAGGTCAGCTCGTAACATCACCAAAGTGTGGTCCTTCTGAAATTCTTTCAAACAAGCCAACAATAAAACAGATTTTGACCGCAGATCTTCTGTGAAAAATGCTATTTGTCTTTGAGGATTCTCAGAGGATTTTGACATAAAAGAGAGAGAGAGAGAGAGAGAGAGAGAGAGAGAGAGAGAGAGAGAGAGAGAGAGAGAGAGAGAGAGAGAGAGAGAGAGAGAGGAGAGAGAAAAAAAAACAGAACAAAATATCAATTGATATTTATTCTGTTGTTCTCTCTGGGTTTTTTTTTTTTCTATTTTAAAATCTTCTGATAATCCTCAAAGACATGTAGTAATTCAAACAAACGATAAAGTGAGTAATCAAAGTAACGACAGACTTGATTCGGTCTGTACTCCCCGGTTTTAAACTCGCTATTATTCAAGTAAACAAACAAGCGAATCGTGACTTTCGAAATTGTTCGTAAGTCCGCCAAACAAACGGGGCAAAACAGCTAAACAAGGCATTCGTTTGTCCCAGTTTGTCTGGTGGACTCACTAACAATTCTTTTTCAAATGTGTATTAATTTCCGCGTGCGCTCACTCACTTTGAACCCCAGCAAAATGTAAAACAAATACACAAATTAAATCCGAAATAAACCCCCCCCCCCCCCGCCCCCCCCATCAAAAACAGAGCAGGACAAAGAACTAAATCTATGAACAAAAGAATTCTTCAATCATTATGAACGTGTTTCTTGTCCATCCAGCAATAAAAGGGTACTTGATCTGTGGGGGGGGGGGGGGGGGGGGGGGGGGGGGGGGGGGGGGGGGGGGGGGGGGGGGGGGGGGGGGGGGGGGGGGCAAGCAGCAAAAAAGCAGAAGGATGGGTTCTGCCTTCCATCAGCCACACCCAGCTCCACAAGACCTCTGGCAAGAGGGATGGAGCGTCACACGGGATAACAGACTGTGTAATATCCGTCCAAACCTGCGATAGTTTTCACCATGTCCCGAGGCGGCCATCGTAAAGAAGAAACAGTTTTGCGTCGTTTGCGTACAGGCCGCTCCTTTTACACCATAATTCCTATCTTTTAACAGGTGAAGAAGCTCTGTGGTGCATTCCATGTCATGTATCATTCACTGTGACACGTGGTAGGTGTTAGGTGAAGAGTGTTAGGACTGGCGCGATGTGAGACGTGAACACTTTACAGCAGACCGCATGGAAACCTTGTTCAGAGATGTCCCACCTGATGTGATCTTTGAATTTCGGAAAAGAGATGGATGTTTTTCACCTGATCCAAGATTTTACAGAAGAACGATTTTTTTTAACAGAATTTCCGGTGTGTTTTTAGAAGGTGCATTTAAAGGGGTGTGTGAATAATGACTTGTGAGTCGACTGCAACTCGGTGACAGCCCTGATATGGCCCTTTGCGGTCGGCCGGGCTATAAGCAGCATCACCTTACCTTACATACCATCGTTTTCGAAACGTTGGCTGCACCTACGGCCATGACGCTGGAATTCAATCCGTCACTTGTTTCAGTGTCAACTCATGAGCAAGTCAATCAACGTTTCACTGATGTAATAACTTGAATCGTAACGATTTCACTGTGTCGGAAAATGAACAGGTTTCATAGCCGTAAGGAATTTAAATCAATGATTTTTTTTTTTTTTTTTGGTCACTGAAATTAAAACGCGTCAATCTTTCAGAAGCTGTGTAGACAAAACGAGGAAAATGGCTGACGTTACAATGACAACCAAAGTGAGTAAGTATGAAAAACTAGGTCTTAAACACAGTTGAAAAATACGGGGGAAAATTACAGTAAACTTAAAGGCTGAGAAAAGAAATAATAGGCAATAGGGATGAAAAAAGTCAAACACAGCAGAGGTACAGGCAGCTGCAGCAATAATTGTACTATTGGTAGTAGTAGTAGTAACACAATATTAAGTGGTGTCGGTAGTAGAAGCAGCAGCGAGAGAAGCAGCTGCAGTAGGGACTATTCAGCAATAGTTCTAGTAGTAGCTGCAGCACCAACAGCAGCAGCAGCAGCAGCAGCAGCAGCAGCAGCCACAGCAATATTTAGTGGTAATAGTATCAGCAACAGCAGAAGTATTTAGTAGTAGTATGGGCAGCAGTATCGAGTAGGCTACTACCAGCAAACCACACCAGTATTGTGGTAGTATTATCAGCAGCAGGGGGCAGCAGCAGTGTTCAGTTGTATTCGCAGCAGCAGCAGCAGCAGCAGCAGCAGCAGCAGCAGCAGCAGCAGCAGCAACAGCATCATTCAGTAGTAGACGTAGCGGAAGTGGCTGTATCATGTTTGCATGGTGGCGGTAAACTCAGCAGCAAAGGCAACAACAGCAATATTAGTAGCAGCAGCAGCAGCAGCAGCAGCAGCAGCAGCAGCAGTAACTGTACCAGCAGCAGTAGCGGTCATAGGTGCAATACCAGCTCCTTTAGAAATAATAATAGCAGCAACAGCATAAAAGTAGCAATAACAGCAGCAGTAATTCAATAGCTGTGACAGAAGCCGTATTTCAGTGGCAACAGCAGAGCGAAAACAGTAACTGTAGCATTATTTAGTCGTAACAGTGGTAACAGTACTTTAACAGCCGCTGCAGTATTTCATTGCAGTCATATTTCGTCGCAATACAGCGATATTTAGTAGTTCAAGATATATTTTCATATAACGGTAGCAGTAGCAGCAGAGACATTCAGCATCAGTAGTGGCACAGTTTCCTGACAGCCACAGCAGCAGCAGGAGACTAGTTCCTAGTAGTGGCAGAAGACTGAACAGCAGTAGTAGTAGCATCGCCAGGAGTAGCAAGCAAGAACACCAGGAATGAAAGTAGTACCGAGCAGTGATGGAGCAGCAGCAGTACCATTAGTAGAGAGGCAGTGTTCGTTATCACAGCAGCAGCAGCAGAAGCAGCAGCAGCAGCAGCAGCAGCAGTAGTAGTAGTAGTAGTAGTAGTAGCAACAGCAGCACCAGCGACAGTAGTAACAGTAATAGTAGTAGTGGTAGTAGTAGTAATAATAACAGTAGTAGTAGTAGTGGTAGTAGTAGTAGCATCAGAAGTAGTAGTAATGATAGCAGTAGTAGCAGCAACTGCAATAGTAGTATTAGTGGCAGCAGCAGCAGCAGTAGTAGCAGTATCGTTTGTAGTAGTAGTAGCAGTAGAAGTTGTAGCAATAGTAGTGACAGCAGCAGTCGTAGTAGCAGCAGTAGTAGCAGCAGTTGCAGTAGTAGCACCAGCAGCATCAGTAGCGGTAGAAGTAGCAGTAGTAGTAGCAGTAGTAGTAG
This sequence comes from Conus betulinus, assembly GCA_016801955.1. Classification (NCBI taxonomy): domain Eukaryota; kingdom Metazoa; phylum Mollusca; class Gastropoda; order Neogastropoda; family Conidae; genus Conus; species Conus betulinus. Next base: position 38,679 of record JADBJO010008467.1, read on the forward strand.
TAGCAATAGCAGTAGTACTTGCAGTAGTAGTAGCAGCAGTAATAGTAGTAGTAGTGGTAGTAGTAGTAATAGCAGTAGTAGTAAAAGCAATAATAGCAGCAGTAGTAGTAGTAGCAGCAGCAGCAGCCGCGGGTAGTAGTAGTAATAGTAGTAGTAGTAGTACTAGTGTAGTAGGAGCAGCAGCAGCAGTAATAGTGTAGTCTATGCTAAATAATTTCAGCAAATATAGATAGAGCAAACGGGAAACATAAAACAGAACAGAACAAAACAAAACAAAACAAAAAAAAAAACTACACACCACCTTCCGGTGCCTGTGTGTCATCCGGGGCCTGTCCAGGAGGTACGGACCAGGAGGAAGTGCAGGTTAATGAACCGAACGAAGTGCATGTGGTTCACATTAAACCTTGGCCTGTGCTGCAGCGCAACCTCTCTCTCTTTCTCTCTCTCTCTCTCTCCACCATCTCTTTCTCTCCCTCTCTCTCTCTCTCTCCCTTTCTCCTCCCCTCTTTCTCTCTCCCTCTCTCCCTTCCTTCCCCCTCTCTCCCCTCTCTCTGTCTCCCTCTCTCTTTCTCTCTCTCCATCTTTCACTCCCTCCTTCCCTCCCCCTCTCTCTCCCCCTCCCTACCTCCCTCCCTTCATCTGTCTGTCTGTTTTCTTCCGTTTAATGTCTGTTGACGTCATGCGATCTTAGGCAAAAGAAAAGCAACAATTAAAAAAAAAAAAAAAAAAAAAAAAAAAAAAACCAATTTACACAGCAACGACTGAAAAACATCCAAGTTACATCAAAGAAAAAGACACAACAAACCACACCTCATTACAGCTAAGTAAAATCGGATTGTGCATTAATGCTAATCTAGTGTCACATATGAGTGAGGATTTTAAGTTAATCCAGTGAAGATTCCAGAGCATGCTAAAAATGCTTCAACTGCTTACATTTGAAAAGAACATGCGTATTTGTTTTTTATTTATTTATTATCATTTTTTTTTTAACCACAAATGCATTTACGTCCTTCATTAATTTTGTCATGGATGTGCGAAGTTTTAGTCTGTAAATCAAAGATCTCTCTCTTTCTCTCTGTGCGTGTGTGTGTGTGTGTGTGTGTGTGTGTGTGTGTGTGTGTGTGTGTGTGTGTGTGTGTGCGTGCGTGCATGCGTGCGCGCGCGCGTGTGTGCATGTGCGTGCTGGTAAGGGCGCGATTAGAGAAGGAAAGCGACAGGGGGGAGGGGGTGGGGGCAGATGTTTAGATGATTGTCATACACTCGCCCTCCAAAATCTGAACAATTAATTTCCATTCCTGAAAGACTGTTGAAACGTTGCTTTAGAGAGCTTGCTCATCGAAGTCATTACTTTCAACTTTTAACCTTTAACCTTATGTCGTGCGTCTGGCAGGCACATCATGTTAGTAACAATGTTGCTTTTTCTTTTTTGTCTAATCAACTTTGAACGTCATGTGATCATTCATGAATAAGCAAGAGCATCATGTTAGCACAGTTACAATTGCTTTCATTTCATCATATATTGCTATTTACAACAGTGAAAAATTAGACTTATTCCTGTGTTCTTATGTGCGTATGCACGCACGTGCGTGCTGCGTGCGCGCACGCGTTTGTGTGTGTGTGTGTGTATGCGCGCGCGTGTGTATGTGTGTGTGTGTGTTTGTGTGTGTATGTGTGCGTGCATGCGAGCGTGTGTGTGTATGTGTTTGTATATATATATATATATATGTGTGTGTGTGTGTGTGCGTGTGTGTGTGTATGCTTGTATACACGTGCGTGCGAGCACGCGTTTGTGTGTGTCTGTGTGTGTATAAAAGTACGTGTTTACGCGCGCGTGCGTGTGTGTGTATGTATGTGTGTGTGTGTGTGTGTGTGTGTGTGTGTGTGTGTGTGTGTGTGTGTGTGTGTGTGGATGTGTGTGCGTGTTCCAGTAAAGGAATGTTTGTGAGATTTGGATGCGGATGGGTGCATGCGCGTGAGTGCATGGGAGTGCAACTGTGTACACACACACACACACACACACACACACACACACACACACACACACACACACAGGGACTGAGAGAGAGAGAGAGAGAGAGAGAGGGGCACACACACACACAAAAAGTATGGAGAGTCCGATACTTTATTCATAGCACTGTATAGAGGAAAGCAAATAATCACATAAAAAATCCCAATCATCTAACAGTAGTATGCTGGCGGAAACACGCACTTGCGGAGGTATGATGGGGGCGGTGGAGGGGGAAGGGGGAGGGGGGGTGGTGGTCCAAATTAGTCAGAGCCCCCAAATCCTTTGTTTAAAAGAAAGAGCTTTTCTGCAGCTCAAACAATCACTTGCAAAACCTCGATACTTTGCTGACGAAAAAAACGAAACAGTGGCGGAGGCAGAAGTGCAGGAGGGGGGTGGGAAATGGGGGGTGGGGGGGGGGGGGGGGGATTAGAGGGATTCCAACTAAGCGAGAGCCACAAATTCGCCGTTACTGGCAGAGGTTTGTGGAAAAAAAAGAAAAGAAAAATTGGTGACGAAGAAAGCAATAGGGAATGACTCAGAGAGCATTATTAAAATGTAAATGGTATCACTTCAATTGCAGGCTATTGGACCCTGTCGAAGCCTGCACTGAGAACAGGATGAATTGTATTGACCGTCTGGAAAATGCACGCACGCACGCACACACACACACACACACACACACACACACACACACACACACACACACTCGGGGAAACCCAAGGCAGAAAACGGGAAATTAAGAAGAGAAGGTCATGATGTATATACATCCTTTGTAGGAACAGTCACAATGTCTGTCTTGAAAACCAGGACGACAGTCCAAAAAAAAAAAAAGCCTCTGTCCCCTTATCAGGACTTAGGAGTCGGAATCCTGGTGACTGTTGGTCTACCCTCTGTCAAATAAAGGTCTAGCATCTACCATCTGCTAGACTATGGTATTTTCAATGCCAGTGGTACAAAAGAACACCCCTCCCTCTCTCACCTCCAGCAACCTGCTTAGGATGGAGAAGGGGTATGAGCCAAAGTAAAGACTACTCACAAAAGCGATGCCCTAAACAAAAAGATACAGAATGTAAGCTGCACAGAGCATTATTTCCTGTGCCATACATATTATGTGAAATACTTTGTGACTCTTTTTTTTTTCTACTAGCCGCACAGTCAGTTTCAAACTACGGTTAGGTTAATCACAAGAGTGATGGTCTCAACAAAAGATACGGCAATGTCAGGAAAGTGTGCATGTGAACTATGCCTAACATCCTGTGGATGAGACCATGTCATTCCTGGTGGCAGTTCCAACAGAACAGTTCAAAGACGTGAACAAGCAACTAGAAAGAGAATTATTCCGGCAAGCTAATTTAGGCACCCTGAAAAAAAAAAAGAAGCAAATAAGAGGAACGACTTGAATACAGAGATAAAAATCGGATAGACTGTAAACACCGAGTCCTTAGACATGCGTACTTGTTCGCATGCTGTTCTAAAGAAAGAGAAGACATTAGAAAAACCCCAGTCTGGGAAACCAGATGGCATAATGTACCATTTGCTGTAAACTTTAATCAATTGGTTTCATTGGGCTGTAGGGTTTATCCTAATCGTGTCCTCTACCCGTCACTGTACTGACAGTGTACCCCACATTTCGTATCAGTTTTTACCTACAGTTTTCCTAGAGTCCCCTTCACCCTCACTTTCTTCTGCTGCTCTCTGACACACTGCTATTCCTCCCTTTCTAGATTGTCCAAGTTTCAGCTTACTTCCTCTCTCTGCGTTTCTTCCCCCCTCCTCCGCTCTTTCCTTCTGTCTGCCTCTGTTCCTCTTTGCACTTTTCCTGTCTATTCCCCTCCCTTTCTCATCTGATTGCCCTAGATCTCTGCGCCCTTACTTCCTCTCTCTGCGTTTTCCAGATTCCCCCTCACTTTCTCACCCCTACTCCTCTCTCTGAACGTTTCCAATTCTGTCTGCCTCACTCTGTCCTTTCGATCTTTCCCCTCCTCCACCTTTATCAGTTTGCCTTCCCCACCTATGTCATATTTTCTGTCCTCCCTTGTTCTCTTTCCTCTATTTTATGGTCTTTTCTCTCTCTGCCCCAACAGAGCCCTCTCCCCTCACATCTTATGCGTCCTCCCCTCCCCCGCCGCTCTCATAATCTCTCCTCTGCACGGTACTTTCTCGGTCGTCCTCCGAATTAGTTTGTTCCATATCTGTTCTCCCTCACTTTATCGTCCCTTACCATGATATGCAATATTTCTGTCGCGTTTTGTCCGTTAGTTTCCCTTCCTTTTGCACCCCCTTCTACTTCCTGTCTCCCCCCCCCTCCTCCCTCCCTCTCTCCATCCAACGTCCTATTCCTTCCCCCCCTCCCAACCTTATTCTTCCATGTTTTCTTTTGCCCCAACCCCCCATGCACTCTCTTCCGTCTCCTCAGAGACGTCTGAAACCTGATCCACATGCAGCACCTGGCTATTAATGCCCATGCACTGGGCAGTGGAATCTTTGCTAAAAAAAAAAAAAAAAGAAAAAAAAAAAAAAAAGTGTGTTCCAACGTCTGTCGTTTACTTCAACTTCCCTTGCTTTAAACATGTGGAAGTTTTACTGTGTTTATTTTACTGCTTTATTTTGTACTTCTTTTCCTTTTGATAGTAAGTGTGGAGTTTCTTTTTGAAGTGATGGTAGCATCGACTGAAATTATAATATGCATCATCATCATTATCATCATCATTCTTCTTCTTCATCTTTTTCTTCTTCTTCTTTTTAATATCGTAATGGTTATTATTACTATCATTATTATTTTCATTATCATTATTACTGTTAATATCTTATGTTACTATCATTTATATGATGATGATGATGATGATGATGATGATGATGATGATGATGATGGATGATGATGATGATGATGATGATTGGTAGTTGTGGGGGTGATAGTGGTGTTATCATTTTAAGAACTATAGTCATTATTACTATAATTATCATTATTGTCATTGGTAGTTGTGGTGATGGTGGTGGTGGTGTTATCATTTAAGTACTTATGTGTGTGTGTTTTTTTCTTTCTTCTCTCCAGTCGAAATTACAGGCACTCTGCCTGTAGTAGATATTTATTACTGCGTTGTATGTGTCAAGTTTACCCATAGTTTGATTTAGGTTATTGGGGATGGCTTCTGCGGATTTTATTCTATTTTTCCCCAAAAAATTTCATAAAGATTGTTTCCATGTATGCAGGATTAATTAGGGTAGGATGATAAGTCTCTCCCTCCCTGTCTGTCTGTCGGTCTGTCTGTCTGTCACTCTCTCTCTCTCTCTGTCTCTCTCTCTCTCTGTCTCTGCCTCTTATTACTGGGAGTCTGGGGTTGAGTCTTGGGGAGTGGGGAAGTTTGGCTGGGGATTGAAAGCATTTTTCACTCGCTACTCTGTTAACTAATAAAGCAAGCTTTGAACATGTATATTTCTCAATAAACAGTTACTGCAACGCACAGATTATCAATTAGCGCTTCATTCAGTCATATTGTATCAGCCTCAAGCAAACGTTACAGGCAACATGACCACAAAGAGCCATATCAGGACTGTTACATTGTTGATTTCACTCTCAAAATAGATTAAAAAATATGCACGCATAAATCAGTAACATTGATTTTCTAAAAAACATGCCATCATTTCCTTCAAGCCTTTCTTGCATTAATTCTTAAATCTGGCGAAAAGTGCTGACCTCTCTCAGAAACTCAAAAAACACATCATTCCAGACATCTCTGAACAGAATCTCAGTGGAATCTGCTGTGAAATATTTATGTCAAACATTATGCAAATCCTAATACTCTACAAGAACACGTACATGTTTTTTTATAGTGAGTGTACATCACATATGCACCACGCAAACGTCTTCACCTGTTAAAAGATACAAGTGGGTTTAAAAGGAGTGTCCTGTGTGCAAACGGCACAAGACTTTCTTCTTTATGGCCACTTTCTATATTGGTTTTAAAAACTCTTTTCAGGTTTGGACATATTAGGAAGGGATGTTATCCATCTGCGAATGTTATTCCTCTTCCCAAAAGCCTTTGATGAAGTCTCAGCTTTTGGTTTGAGATTGGTGAGAGATAGAAAGTCTTCTCTACTTCTTACTTGTAGCATTAGATCCAAGTGGATCACCATGATGAGGAAAAGTCCATGGTGAATTGTCTGGAAATTTAGATGAATCACACACGACTCCAAGGTTCAGATGGCAGAAGACAGAAGAGTGAAAAAGGTGAGTTGTCATTTGTTTGGGCCTGATGCATAGGCTGTACAAGCATCAGCCCATACAAGCCCCCCGACCACGGCAAGGTTACAACTCTTCGGAGGGAGCTGAGTCGTACCCCGTGGTGATGGATGTCTGATTCGAGCTGGTCGTTGTCTCACTTTCTGAGGAAACAGAGTGGTACTCCATGGTGATGGATGTCTGATTCGAGCTGGTCGTTGTCCTTTTTGACATGATAGGTTTCCTGCACACACGAATCATAAAACATGAATCAGAAGCCCGAGGATGTGTATATATGTGACTCGTGTGTGTGTGTGTGTGTGTGTGTGTGTGTGTGTGTGTGTGCGCGCTTGCGCATGTACATGTATTTAAAAAATATGATTAAAAAGGAGATTAAAACCAACAAATCTGTTTCGAGCAATGGCTCTCGTCAGGGGATACACTCTGGGCACGCCACCGTGTTTATAGTGTGTGTGTGTGCAAGCGTGAGTTCTGCATGTATTTCACGTGGCCTGTAGTATTTTTACAATTTTGAATTTTTGGGGTGCGTTCAGGGAGGGTGTGCTAAGGAATGGAGTGTTGACAAAGATTTCCATTTGTGCCTGCAATTGTTATGATCTCTACTTTTGAATTCAGAGTTGCTAGGTGAGGTTTGCATAATATCAGCCACTTTTCTATAGAGCATAGGTTGCATTTTTTAGAGATATTATTGTATGGTGTTGCTCTTTTTATAATTTTCCATGATATATTGAAGTCTATTTTTTTTTATCTTTAAGTGTCCAAATGTGTTTACTTAGTTCTGTTTGGTTTTATATTTTTCATTTTTGAAGGACTGTTTATGGTTTGCACATCTGGTTTTAAAATGGTTTGCAGTAATCCCTATGTATGTTTCTTTGTCACTATCTGTTGTTACTGTGGCTTGGTATACAATATTATTGTAAAGGCATTTTGTTATTCAGTGGGCATTGATCTTTTTTAGTGCAGTTACAAGATGTCCATTTGTTACCCTTTTTGGCTGTGTTGCCTTTAGTTTTGTTAGATCAGTCAATTATGTTTTTGAGGTTGGGCATATAGAGTTTTTTACTGGCTCTCTAATTTTATTGTGATATATATATATATATATATATATATATATAATATATATATATATATATATATATATATATATATATATATATATATATATATGCGTGTGTGTGTGTGTGTGTGTGTATACATATATATATATTTAAATAAAGTATTAAAAGGAAGTTTTTAAACTACAATATTGTTTCGAGCGCTTGCTCTCTTCAGGATGGTTTAGTGTCACTCACTGTAGGTGTTATATAGCCTGATGTGCGAGTTGGCTTCACGTGTATTTTCAGTTCGGTTTATAATTCAAAAGTGTGTTTGCACGTGTGGGTTGGCTGCACGTGTAGCTCGGTTCTCAAGTTATTTGTGGTTCAGGGTGTTTTGCTAACAACGATTTCCATTTGTGCCTGCAGTTGTTTACTATTTCTATTTTAGTGTTTAGAGTTGCTAGATGTGGTTTGCATAGTATAAACCATTTTTCTGTTAAGCATAGGTTGCATCTTTTTGAAATGTTATTGTATGGTGATGCCCTTTCCATGATTTTCCAGGATATATTGTAGTTTACTTTTTTTATCTTGAGTCTCCAAATGTATTTGCTCAGTTCTGTTTGGTTTTTGTATTTTTCTTTATTGAATGACTGTTTGTGGTTTGCATATCTGGTTTTGAAAAACGGTTTTCAGTGATCCCTATGTATGTTTCTGTTTCATTTTCTGATGTCACAGTAGCTTGGTATACAATGTTGTTGTAGAGGCATTTATTGTTTAGTGGACATTGTTCTTTATTAGTGCAATTGCAAGATTTCCTTTCTTCACCCTTTGTCATGTAATGCGGAGCGATATTACGTATGCTACGCGATTACATGAGACAGTACAGATTAAGAAAAAGATTATTGATTCGTGCGTTACACTATAGGTTAGTCGTGTGATACAAGGGA